>VMKM01002892.1:0-54044 GCA_008360985.2 Macquaria ambigua
CTCTCTCTCTGTCCCCCTCTCCCTCTCTCATTCATTTCCTTTACCCAGTGTGTGTTTGCTCTGAACATTCACTTCAGTGTCAGTTCCTCTACACACGCACGCACGCACGCACGCACGCACGCACACACACACACACACACACACACACACACACAGAGGGAGAGAGAGAGTATCTCAGGATCTACAGATCAACTGGCCAGTGTTGTTTCTGTTTGATCCTTCTATCATATAGAGTGTTCCTGGCAAGGAAACGGCTCGCTTTGCTTGATCATGAGAGGGATGATGAGTGGGTTTGTGTGGGTGAGTGTGTGGGGTAGCCTAGGGGTGGTAGATTGCATATAAAAGGGTAACAGAGATTGATTGATTGATTGATTGATTGATTAAGGTTTACAAAAACATCTACATTGACGTTAAATAGTTCTGTAGACTGAGGTCCTGGCTCTTGGGCTATTGATTTTCAGACATGATCTACAGGATGAGCACACTGAGAAACTATTGAAAAATTCATTGTTTTGTAATTAAAAATGAAATTAAATTTGCATTATTTTACTGAGGTGCTGGCTTTAAAATATTTAATAAAAATAAAAAATAAATAAAGTGATTTATGCCATTTTACATACAGATGGGTGAGATTAAAAGAAAAACCTGAATAAATGAGAGGAGAAAGATAACGAATGCAGATGCTGTCATACAGGGAGCAAGGGTCACTGAATGGTTTGATGAGTATGAAAATGATGGACTGCACTGTACTAGACCTCAGCTAAAGTGAACATTTATGGGAGATTTATGGGCCGAGATGTTAGACGGCACTCTAGACAGTGCTGACCTTTGGGGGTGAGTCCAAAATGGAAGAAGCTATTATAGTTTTAGTTATGTTGCACTAGTGAGTGTAAACTGCGCCACAAAAATGGCATGGTTTTTAGACAGTTTTGAGACAGGTGTGGAGGGTTATGAATAAGTCTCTTGAATAAACTGTGTGAACTTATTGTCCCGTTAGCTAGCTAGCTAACCAGCTTGGGTAACTCTCAGGTACCCTCTTTAGACTTGTGGCTGTAAAATGCAATTTCCTTCTTCATTGTGAAAAGTAGCTGTGGTCTCCAATGGTCACAACTTTTCACTTCCATAGAAAACTGTCAAACCACATACAGTCAGGTCCATAAATATTGGGACATCGACACAATTCTCATCTTTTGGGCTCTATACACCACCACAATGGATTTGAAATGAAACGAACAAGATGTGCTTTAACTGCAGACTTTTAGCTTTAATTTGAGGGTATTTACATCCAAATCAGGTGAACGGTGTTGGAATTACAACAGTTTCTATATGTGCCTCCCACTTTTTAAGGGACCAAAAGTAATGGGACAAACTAAACAATCATAAATCAAACTTTCACTTTTTAATACTTGGTTGCAAATCCTTTGCAGTCAATTACAGCCTGAAGTCTGGAACGCATAGACATCACCAGACGCTGGGTTTCATCCCTGGTGATGCTCTGCCAGGCCTCTACTGCAACTGTCTTCAGTTCTTGCTTGTTCTTGGGCCATTGCATAACATTCCACTTATTTGCCTTAAAAAACTCTTTGGTTGCTTTCGCAGTATGCTTCGGGTCATTGTCCATCTGCACTGTGAAGCGCCGTCCAATGAGTTCTGAAGCATTTGACTGAATATGAGCAGATAATATTGCCCGAAACACTTCAGAATTCATCCTGCTGTTTTTGTCAGCCGTCACATTATCAATAAATACAAGGGAACCAGTTCCATTGGCAGCCATACATGCCCACGCCATGACACTACCACCACCATGCTTCACTGATGAGGTGGTATGTTTTGGATCATGAGCAGTTCCTTTCCTTCTCCATACTCTTCTCTTCCCATCACTCTGGTACAAGTTGATCTTTGTCTCATCTGTCCATAGGATGTTGTTCCAGAACTGTAAAGGCTATGCGTTCCAGACTTCAGGCTGTAATTGACTGCAAAGGATTTGCAACCAAGTATTAAAAAGTGAAAGTTTGATTTATGATTGTTTAGTTTGTCCCATTACTTTTGGTCCCTTAAAAAGTGGGAGGCACATATAGAAACTGTTGTAATTCCAACACCGTTCACCTGATTTGGATGTAAATACCCTCAAATTAAAGCTGAAAGTCTGCAGTTAAAGCACATCGTGTTCGTTTCATTTCAAATCCATTGTGGTGGTGTATAGAGCCCAAAAGATGAGAATTGTGTCGATGTCCCAATATTTATGGACCTGACTGTACATATTGCTGTATACATGAACTGTGTGAGTATGGAGTTTGGAGTTCAGAGTCATCATTTTCCCAAAATAATGCTTCCGTCAAAGGTTTGGAGCTTTGAGGAGGGCGATATGAAAGCAGCGTATTCAACCATGTTTTGGTAAAATGGTGAACAATTGGAACATACTGAGCATACAAGTGGAATACGCTGCTGGAGTGGTCTGAAGAGTTTCTATTATTTAGACACGTTTTACTTTTTAATACTTGTCACTCTTTGAGTCAATTGTAACCAACATGAATTCAAGCTGCTGACAGTTGATTTGTAAAGAAGGAAACTACAAACTTTTTCAAGCCCCTTTCAATGCTACGGGGGATGATCATTTCATAGTGAAAATACAGAGTTTGGGAGTATCTCTGCTCCACTTCCAGTCATTGCCAACAGACGCTCTTCCCGTCTGGCAATGGACAAAATACTTCTCCCCTCAACACTTCAGCACTCTTGGCAAGCCGCCATTCTGTCAAATCGAGCTAGCTAATGAATGAACATGTCAATCATGCATTAAAGGCTATGCCCAGAGAGTAGCAGATATTACATATGTGGACACCCTCCTGCATTGTGACATAGAATTGACAGACTACTCACAATCACCCTTCGGCTTTAGGCACAGAAGATTTTTAATAAATCAAAGGAACAGCATGGAAGTTGTTGAGGATATTTTGAGGAGTTGACGGCGAGGCCACCAACACCGCAAATACCTATGTGACTGCAAAATCATCATGTTGAGAACTGCCCAAAGCAATAGGAGACAGAAGACATTTCCAGCAAAATCTCCTGACAGCTGATCTAATGAAGTACATGCAGCCGATGGAAAGATCCCATGTAATCTGGAGTACACAGGAGAGGTTTTTGCTGTGCAGTTTGGCTCTGCAAATGATTATTAAGTGATCAAGGCCATGCAGTCACAATTAATGCACTTTTCTTTTTTGGCACAATTAGTCATTTCCTCTGTGCAACTGGATAGTTGTCTCCTTTGATGAAATCCAAACCATAGCTACATGTAGCAGGAAACATGTTGATATTTAACTATGAATAATTATCATTGTGACATTGAAACTGTTGAGAGCCAGGCTCCTTCTAGGCTAGTTTATTTGCTTTTGAGGTATTCAGCCATGCTAGCAGTGTGGCTCTAGGATGCCAAAGTCAGACTGTCTGTTGGTCGGTTGGTCGGTTGGTCCACATTGAAATATCTTTACAACTATTAGATGGATTGCCATGAAATTTGGTCCACATATCCATGGTGCCTAGGTTGCGGAACCCACAACTACATGGATGCAACAACCAGCTTGCAGCCAAGATTTGACTGTATGTACTACAAGCTCGCTGACTTTACAGGGACTAGAAAAGCAAACGGGATGCTTGTTTCATGTACTGTGTGTGTTCTGTGTCCCCCATCCTTGTTCCTATTCTTGTTAAGCGGTCGCACACACTATTTTCTTTTTGACTTTTTCTACAACCAACAAAGGATCTCTTCTTCTTGCTGTCGTAAGGTTGCCATTTTGTTTTCTAGTGCGCATGTGTGGAACGCATCTGCATACGCAGACCCCCGACTGTAGTGTGTATGGAAGCGTGTGAGTGTTCACTGTGTGCGTGCAAATCCACAGCTGTACGCATCTGTATTGAAGTATTAACAGTTAGTTAAAGTATTTTTTTAAATTAACATTCATACCCTATTTGATGTGTTGTATGTAGATAACTTACATGTTTGTTGAATAGAAATGGTAGATGTGTTACATGGCATAAATTGCATTAGTGAAGGACTATAATCAGGATTATAATCCACCTGTAGTAGTGTGAAGGTAGACACACTTTGTCTTCATCTCTCCAAGTACAAAGCTGTAAAGGGTTCAACCCTTGAGTTTGACTCAATGGGGTATGCACATAAAAGTGAGTTAAGCACCACTACACAGTAGAAGTGAAGGTCTAAATCAGATCCTGTGGTACTGGCAATTTACATCTACTAATCAGTATGCTACATATAATGATTTGCACATTTCCCACCTAAATTTATTAGAATGTGTGTGTTATTTATTTTCCTATGGAGAGATAGACAGGTCTTTCTTCTAATCCCCCTTCCCTCCTATCTTCTCCCTCCCTCTTTTTCATGCACCATGCAAGCATACACACAGAGCCCGGTTTGTTTTCTTTTACTTTAAACAAATCTGTAACAAAGTAAAGAGAGCTGTTTGAATATTGCACTCGCTGTATTGCTCCAGTGAGCTGTCAGCTTTAGGGGAGGCATTTGTACCAACTTTTAATGAATTCTAACTTCAACAGTTACCTAACCTTTAATTTTCTATTCCATTTTATCACTTTTTATTCCTTTTCTTGATCATGCAGTATTGAGTCCTGTGCTTCTTAAACCCTGTCTCTTGTGCTCATTCACTTGATCTTCATCATATCCACCACTCATTTTTCTCACATCTCTGATGCCCTCTGCCCTAAGCTTTGTCAGCTCAGGGAGACCTTCAGACCCATGGGCATCAATTTCTAATAACACCGTCCTCCTCGCTCACCTCATGCCCATCTAGCTCTAATATCGGAGACAAATACTAGCATGGACATAAGCTCCAATTCACCCAGTGCATAAATTGACTGGTCAAGTTGCGAAGACCCCATCATAGTGCCTGGAGAGATCCACTGCCACTAGTGCTCCAGTCTGCAATTAATCTAAAATGGCCAGCCTTAATCAACGCTTCCGTCGCCCTTGGTTACCAGGCTGACCTGCTTCCGAACAGATTGCCTCCTGCTGTCAGATGATGTCATCATTGTGAGACCTCAGCACAGTTGGTAATAAATTACTGGTGAGAGGATCAAGCTTGTAGCAGTAAGTGAGGAAAAGACTACTAAGATCAAACAGAGTAATATACTAGATATAATTACACAAGATCCATAAATGACAAGACAATTGTTAATCAGGATGGGTCAAATAGTATCTATGGTTTGGTTTAACCTACATGGATTGAAATTGTGTGGTTTGCTACATACCAACATAAGTATCAAACTAGTATCTATCATCTATATATAAAATGTAATAGAAAGAAAGATAAGAAAAAAAGTACAAAACTAATTAGGATAATATTTATAACAATACATTGTTATTACAGTATTAGCGTTGTGGCTCTAGGGACGGCAGTGTCGGTCCACTAAATCCCAAAATGTTCAACACTAAATAAATAAAACAGACATTATCAAATAAATAATCATATGAATAAATTCAGTAAAATATATAAATGAACCAACAATTTATGAAAAAACTGAAGATATTAAAACTCAACTCATTATGAAATGTTATTCATTATTCATTTTGAGTTTTATTGGATATCTTTTTTTTCATAATAGACATTTTATTTATTATCTTTTCATGACGTTGGTGTTGTTACTGCCCTCTCACCTTTCAGCCAGTCACATGCCCTCTTCCTCTTAAGCTAGCAAGCGCAACAACTGCTACCAAATTTAGCCAGTTAGCTCATGTTAGCTAGAGCAACAGCAATACCAAAGTTATTCTGAATTAACCAACTAGAGGTTGTTGTAAATAAACACAGTACACAGACACAGTAACTAAACCCTGTAGTTTTTGTTGCTTAGCTAAACAAGGCTGTTTGTGCTACCTAGGTAGCTAGGCTGGCTTGGGAGCTTCTTACTCAGCATTAAAGTAAAGAGTATGTGTTAGCATTATTAGCTAGCTACTGTTGGCTTGAACAACCACAGAGAAAGTCTGTCGTCTTTTTGATCTTCAGAGTTGTGTGTCTTTCTCTGAGGAACATCTTTAGAATCAAAATGCTGCTGCTGTTAACAGTGTCTCTTCACTTGGATGCTGAGTAATAAACCAAGCTCCCAACCCAGTCTAGCTAGTTAGCCAGCTAAGTAGGTAGCAAGGGCTGTCTTGTTAAGCTAAATGAATAAGATATGTTACTGTCTGTGTCCTGTGTTTATTTACAGCACCAGCTAGATAGTTGATTCATAATCAATTTGACATTGTTGTTGCTCTAGCTAACACGTGCTCACTGGCTAATTCTGGTTGCAGTTGTTGAGCAGGGGGTACGTGATTGGCTGAAAGGTGAAAGGGCAGAGACTGCACCACTGTCATGTAAAGGTACATTATGAAATAAAAAGTGCCATGAAATGCAAATGTTATTCGGCAAAATGCCATTATGAAATAAAAGCTGACTTTTGAAAAAGGGCATGTTTAAATATAGATGTCTATTATGAAATAAAAATGAATATTACAGTAAATCTGTTTTCTTATTGTATAATATGTATGTCTGAGTGAATGAGTGACATTGGCCTGAATGTCAGTTCAAGAGCAAAGCCGGGTTTGTCGGGCATGTGAGTGTGACAAACTAATTTTTGCATTTTTGGCGATCAGAGACTCAGCACGGCTCCTGATGCACAAACTGGAAAACTGTCTGAAACAGATTCTTTGTAGTAAGAGTACATTGTCTGTTGTTGGAGTTATGGTGGGCTTAAACAACGGCCAATCAATCAGGTCCTCCTATCTGTATAGAGCAGTACCCCTGCCATGACATACTGACAGTTCACTAATGGGCCATGAAGACATTGCTGACCAGCATCTAAGACAAAACTCTTGTGTGCCTGTGTTTGCACAACAATAGGAAAACCAAACATGTCTTACAGGGAAAGAATATCATCTAACCTTTCCGGTGTGTGTGTGTGTGTGTGTGTGTGTGTGTGTGTTAGGAAATGTTATCCTGATTAATTCAAATGAAGAGCCACAGGGAACATAGTCAGGAATGCATAAAAAGATTATGGATATGGACTGCAATTATTATTATATTATTATTTCTATCAAAATGTGCAAAATGTGAAATGAGATTTTTTTTTTAAATCACAAATGTATGGACTCCAATTACTTTATTTATTTTCACATATTGGTAATGCTAGACTTCGAATTAGTTGAATTTCAATTACATGTGTCTCTTTTTTCCAAATGAAGACATTTTTTATATCTGAATAAAATTCAAGTAGTTTCCTAAATAAAAACGGATTGTAAACTAACATTTGTATCATGAAAAATGATTGACATCTGTTATTACATTCCTATGTTGACATACAAAAACCTTCTCCACCAAACAGTACATGACCTCTACCAGCTTAACACTCACTATTACTTACTATTACAAAAATAAAGAATACGTTATTATGAAACTGTCAATTAGCTTGGAGGTGTGACATATTCTTTTCCATTTTGCAAGCCAACCTAAAAACATTAGCTTTACCAATGTAAATATCCATTGAAACATTGTGCAGCTGCTGAGCCTCCTTGTCTAGCTCGACAGCTCTGGCAGTAAGACAAATTTCTATCATCCATTGTTGAGTTCTCCCTTTTACACTGAATGGCTGTTAGGCCTTTTAACCAGCGGCTGCAATTAACATGTCATTTCTTGGCTGTCAAATGCTGTGTGCGTGTGTGTGTGTGTGTGTGTGTGTGTGTGTGCATATACTGGTGTAATAGCTAAATGATCATTTAGGCCACATATGCAGCATTCACTGTCATGAATGAGAAGCATATCGTTTGGCTTATCCGAAGTTCTTCTCCTCATCATTCCTTACCTTCTGTTTATTTTGACAGCATGCCAGGAGAAACGTGTGTCTTGATTCAATCCTTTCCTCTCTCACATACAACATGGAAATTATTAATAAAGACAAGCTGTGCACAGTGGAAGTCTATTATATGTAGTGTCACGTGTATTGTTGTTTTGCTATCATGCCTACCTGTTTTCAGTTAATGTCAAACCATATCGAAACATTTTTATACTACAATACAACACACGTCTAAATAATAGGTTACAGTTGGTTAGGGTTATTGTGCCTCAGCATAAGCAACAAGGTTTATTACTGATTTTAAAGAGTCAATTCACACAAATGATTGAAAATTATATATATAAAAAAACAAGGCAACAAGGTCATGGTTGTTAGAAAATAGCTTTCTATGCAAAATTGGAGCCAGTCAGTCAAGTCATTAAGTTTAAATTTTTTTTTTTCTTTTTTTGTTGCCGTTTTATATAACTGTACTTATGATCAGACAACTAGCAATTCAAAGATTCAGCTCTGATACTTCTGATGGACATATGTTATGATTTATTAACATTTTATAGACAAAATATTAATCGATTAATAAGAAAATAAAAAATAATGATGAAAATAATTGTAAGTTACAGCCCTATTATAAATACCATTGACACGATGTTTCATGTTACCTGTACAGGCTATGGTTAAGATTAGCTGTTGTCAAAACTGAAAAACCCTTTCAGCTGATGAAACTGAGATGAAACGGTGTAACTGTCTCAGTGTCTCAATACATGTTGACATTTGTAAGAAATGCTGTTACTCTTCAAATTAAAAATGGTAGAATAAGGTTTGTAGATGTTGTTTTTGAAGTAGAGGGGTGTTTGTCACTAATTGCAAAAACACACAAACTAATTAAATCTGTCTTCTTATCAAAAGTGATGAAAACAAATGTCAGAAAATCTGTCATCATTTGCTGGTTTGTTTAGTTTAGTTTGACTTCTGTCCAGAAATACATGTGCTTACAGGTTGCCGGCATGCCACAAAAATAAAATAAAATCTGAGACAACTGAAAAGATGTTGTTGCATCAGGTGTGTATAACGAGTGACAACGTCACATCCCTCATGGCACATACGCAGATGGTCTTATTTCTACACTTCTAGTTGTCAATTCTATTTTATTTGATTGCATTACATTCAGAAAGACATCCACACATAAATACAGAAGACTGCACAACCCCAAATTCCATTCATGAATAATGCTTTTGAAAATTCACTGCAAATGTATTTGATATGATATATGGTTAAATTTAACATTTATTAATGGTTGATTAAGGTTAGGAAGCTAACACACTTGGTTAAGGTTGGCACAGAATGCCATCATGCTTATATAAAAAATGTATACTCTTCCCTGGTATGTGACCCTCAGCCTCCACTATCCAAGCCGAACATGTTTCACTCCCATCCACCACCCCAACCTCCACATATGTGAGTGTCGCACTACTTCCTGCATTGGCAGTGATCATTGGCATTGGAAATTGTGTACTGCAGAATCAGCCAATATAAATTTTGTCCTTTCTGCTTTGTAAAAATGCCAATTCTGTAGCTAACAACACTTTGCCACCCCCATGCCCACATGAAAAAAACAGTATCATCACAAAAGAAGATAAATATTCTTGTATAAAAACAATTACATGGGGAAAAAAGTCCAAAGCATTCAGCAGAGACATGTTTTGGATATTATTGGATACTTTCTCTCAAAATAAATTGAAACACTAGCCGCCAGAGTAGGCCACACATAGTTTGGCACTTTTTCATCATAAAGCTATTGTAAAAGGACATATAGGCTCAGCCTGTTAGACCCTTACCCTGTAATTATTTGATACGCACCAGGTAATTTAAAAAGTCCTTACAATGTAATTTATTTCTAGTCCCCTCTACTAAATGCAAATTCTTTACTTATCTTACCTTATTTCCTGTTCTTCTTCCCTTATACCTACTGGTAGGTACCCAGTAAGTATTCTTTGGTAGCCAGTACGTACAATATATTTGCACTGTAATTTGCAGGCTGTAATCTAAAGGGCTGGTTTTATTTTTTTCTAATAACATTACCATTTTTGATGACTGTCATTACTTTTGGTACATACAATTTCAAGTTATTGCATGAGTCTTTTAAAACCTATATTTTACCTGTTTTTCACTTCACCACTTGGGATAGTTTGCATGTGAATGAGGAGGGCGTGGTCTAAAGCTGAACTTATTGTTTTTTTTTAATGATAACCCCCTGTCCACTGTATAATGCGTATCCATTATCAGCTTATGAATGGCGGATTTATGTCAACCATTTCTGATATTTAATGGGGGGGACTGGGAAACAATTGGGCTAAAAGTGAGTGAAGACAGTTTCCCCAGTGGCCGTACTGCCTGCACAGTCTGGACCATCAGTCAGCATCAAAACAGAGTCTCCCATTTGCTTATCTTCCGCAGGCAGCAGGCCTACCATTCACTGAACAGTTGCAGTTGCCACCCTCATTTAATGATATTTGTTATTTCAATTCCACTCCAAACAGTTTCCTCTTCAAGTTCAGCAGGGGAAGAGGCGAAGAGCAGGCAACAGTCTTTGCCTTTTACATTAGGATATTGACTTTCCGTTTGCTCAGACTGTAGCAGAGATGCTCTGCCTTGACTCTGTTTCTCTAGGTTTGTTTTTTCTCCCCGCTCTGTTTAGTGTTAAGCAAACTTGACTGTCAGAAGGTTAAGTTGGCATTTATGTCGAAATGTTCCGTTCCTGCATGGCCTGTAACCCTTCCACTATGCCACAAAGACCTTCACTTACATATTACTACACTGGATATTAGAGTTTCATTACTCTTGGAATGCAATTCTATTATACATACAGTTTTGCTGCATATTTGCTCTCATGGTGTTATCAAGACAGACTCGGAAAATTAAAATGCATATCCATTGCAAAGCAGAAACAGATGTACATGAAGTGGATATTATAGTATTAAATGTTAGATTGCTTAAATGTAGTCAAAGTGATTTCAGATGAATTACAGTTAAGTATCTATATCACGCAATTCCTCTCTGACTTTTAATCATGTATGGGTTTCCATGGTGTGCAACTGTGGAATGGGGATACCACCACCAGGATTGCTTACATGTGGGTTTTGGGATAAACTTTGGATTTCTGGATTAGCTTTGACATTAGTGAGCGTTAAACGCTTTGGTTCTGGATTAAATTGTTTCCCCGTTCAACTCATACATTAATATCAAATGTGTAGCTTTGCCCTGATAGAAGTGGCATTAAAGGCTTAGCAAATTTGCTAAAAAAAAGACAAATTAATGACCATTGCAGAGACTTAGACATGCTTTTTTTTTTTACAGTACATTAAAGGGATTTAGCTAGAACGTGCATATTGATAAATGACAAGCCCTACTCTTCACCTTCACCGTCGCTTCTCATGCTGTTTCAACAGTGCCAAGTGTGTGCCAGTACACATGCAGAATTTTTAATATTGCACACCTGATCAGAATCTTGCAGTCGTGTATTTCCTATCTTTGCAAATTGACAATCCAACTTTAAATGTATTGTTCCATGTCTCAATTATCCCTCTCAGCACTTCTTTATATAAATGATCGGCTTCTGGTATGCAAAGTGATTGTTGACATAAATGAGGCTGATCTCATTAAAAACAGATCACAAAAATATCAGACACTGCTAGTAATAGATAATTAAATTAATCTTTTCTAAAAGGAAACAGAAAGTTGACAGGGACAGCAGGAAAACAACATTTAAAGTCAAAGCCATTTTAAAAGTTAAACAAAAAGTAAAAAAAAGTTGATTATTAATTAATTACGAGTAATTCTGTACAGAAAAGTTTAATTGTCTGTAATGCCAACTTGTGCTGCATGAATAATCACTGGAATACACTTCTGACAGAATGAAATACTTTTCTTCGGTTACACTTCTTGTGTATTTAAGGAGACTAAGGGCGTTTTCACACCTAACCTGTTTGGTTCAGTTAAAATGAACCCTGGAGCATTTACCCCCTTGGTGCGGTTCATTAGGGCAGGTATGAACACAGTAATCGCACTCGGGTGCGGACCCTTTAGAAGAGGTGGTCTCGGTTCGGTCCCAAATGAACTCTGGAGCAGTTCATTTGTGGTGGGAACGTGATCCGACCTTGATCCGACCCAACTACATGGTATACTCCGCAAGTTTGAGCTAAACGGCTCCTGTAGCCAGGTGTGCTTTGCATTTTGGAATGCAGCAAACTCTACAAACTCATCAACTGATTCAGACCAGAGCAAATGAACCATAGGTATGAAAACGCCCTAAGAGTCTACAGCCATGTTCACGCCTCTGTGAGGCTGTACTTGGACACAACGGTGCTGTGAGCTAAATGCTAACATCTGCATGCTAACATCCTAATAATGTGCTCACAATGACAATACTAACATGCTGATGTTTGGAAGGTATAATATTTATCATGTTCACTGTCTTAATGTAGCTTGTTAACATGCTAAAATTTGTTAAATAGCACTAAACACACAGTCTAGCTGAGGCTGATGGGAATGTCATTATATGTCATAAACCATAATATTGGACAGATTGAAAGTTTGACCTGACGATGGCATTAGAGGAAATGTTAAGGGATCACCAAAGTGATTACAACGCATCCTGAGGGGGACATGAGTATCTGTGCCAAATTTTATGTCAAAAGTTGAGACATTTCACTCAAAAGTACGAATGTCAACCTCATGGTGGCGCTAGAGGAAAGGTCAGGGGATCACAATAGTCATTAGGATTCATTCTCTGTGAACCATGGATTTCTCTACAAAATCCATCATATAGATGTTGAAATATTTCAGTCGATCACCAAAGTGGTGGATCGACCAACAGACATTGCCATCTGAAGAGCAATGCTGCCAGCATGGCTAAAAATTGACTTATTCTAGATTATTCACCACAGTCTTAAATAACATATCTTCACAACAAGTAGAAAGTAATGTGATGAAAGTTTCACTGCTTTATACTGTAGAGGGAGTGCGCATTCGATAAAACATTGATGTATAAAATATTAAGCCCGTACAGAACTTTTTGGAAAAAAGAACAATTTGAAAACTTGTTAGATGCACTTCATGAAATATACTATAAATTGTATATAAAAGAATTTGCCTTACACATGCAGCTTTACAAGTTGCCATGTTTTTAGATTTTGTTCTTTCTGGTTTACAATTTCCAGACATCAAAAAGGTTTTCCACTGAGAAAAGAAAGAGAAAGAAACCTTTGCTATCTGATTTCAGAATATTGTTTTAGACACCACCGTTACACAATTATACAAATTAACCCTAATCAATATGGGCCACCTTTCAAACAAGATCTACAGAGTGAAGCTGATAAAACATGCTAATGATGCTTATTGAAGCCAATTGTTCCAGAGTGACAGACTAACAAGCAGCCAAACAGCCTACTATTTCACCAAATCATCTCAAAAACATTTTTCTAACACATACGGAGAGACGGCTGGATACATGGACAGGCCAATGGATAGCTGAGAGGGGTCTTTGCGCCATTTGTCATGGCTGTCTCACAGGCAATAGACCAAAAAAATGAAATAAATCCACTGTTTTCAGACACATACAGTGCAGAAAACACATTGTCACTGACAAACAGAAACTCTGACAGGCTTTCATTTTACAGCAGTTCAGAAGAATCACATCACAATCTGAAAAAGACAGCATTTATGTAATTAAATTCCCCTTATCCAAAACACTCAAGGAATTAGTTTGACTCAGTTATCTCCGGCAACATTTGTTCTTCTTTTGTGCACACACGTCCAGATTTCTTCACAAAGATCCTCAGTCGACCTGTAAGGTAGTATGTGGCAGGAAAAAGGATTCTTTCATGAGCTTGTGAAAGCCTTTCATTGCAGAAACACAACTGCTTATGACTCTGATAGATGTAAGACGCTTCACGGGCTCTGGTTTGACTCGCAGTATAGTAAAGTTTAATTGATTGGTTTCAAGGAGGTCAGTAAGAGCATGTTGTGGGCATATGGATCCTCCACATTTATTGAAGTTGATATAACGCATGCACAGTGCTAAGACAGAGAGCTGAATGGACACCAAACTGTATAAAAATGGTGAAATGCTTTCTCTTCATCCAGCCTCAACATATTTTGTTCTCTTCTGAGAATGTGTAACTTCCTTTGGCTGTCGAGCTTTTCCGTTATCTTTTTCTCAGTCCTTGGCATAACAAGAAAAGAGTGATCACTAAGAAGTAGGAAACATTAAAGTTAGTCTTTGTGGCAAATTCTGCGATACGCGTCGAGTTGAACACTCGCTACACCTACACTTTGGCTGTCTGCTCTGTACTCCCTCTATATACCTCTGTACACAGGAGATATGTGCCATTTTGCTTCTTTTCCAAAGGTTCTTGCAAAGGGAGCCAAGCCAAACAAGCATGCCAAACTGGCATCACACAGTTGTATTAGGCACTCTTTCATGTAGGAAACTGCACACAAATGGGCCCCTATAACAAGTTAACAGGTTTGTCTTGGTGGAAGAATAAAGAGGGGAGAGAGATTTGTGTGTCAGTGTATTTAGAGTGTGGCACTGGACCCCTCCACCTCTGCATATGTGTGAGAGAGAAGCATCTAATCTTGCAACTACTGCCATTGCCAGTATACACTTGTTACTGGCATCTATTATTTAACACACAAAGGTCTGATGTTTAGGAACCTTGAATCTCCCCTTATTCATAATGCTGTTTTAGTACTCTCTCTTTTGCTGAAAGAAGCAGCACAGATGTAACCCAGTGTACCCATTGATTATCTGTAAATTAATAAATACATAAGTAGCGAGTACGAAAGGAAATCGAGAAGATTATAACAAATAATGTCATTTGAGGGGAACATTGTCAAAAGTACAAGCTATTGCTAAAGGGAATGACATTCCAGAGTAGATTTGTTTCCATGGAGACCCTTCTTTGTTAGCCATGCAGTTGTCTAGCAATTTTGTAATAAGTGTTCCATGGCAATGCTGTGCGTGCGTGCGTGCGTGCTTGTGTGTGTGTGTGCACGCATATGTGTTGAGAGGGTTTTGAAGGTGCATGCGTGGTTGTTACCAATTCACAGCAAGCCCTAGAGACTGTGCTATTCTACATAAAAAGATCACTGTTGCATATTCAGATGATCTGTCCCACGGGGGTCATTAAAAAGCATGTTTCGAAGGAGCCAGCAATCTCACACTGCTGTTAATGAGCTATGGCTATGGCTTTATTAAAACTAACACTTGTTAGCCGCTCTTTATGTGGACATGCTTATGGAGAGTTAAAAAAAAAACTAAGTGAGGGGAGTTACATTACTCTGCTCTCTGAGTCTAAGTTGGTTTAGTTGCACACAGAAGGCAAATTTATGGACATGCACTCAGCTCACCACCAATCAGTCATGACAGACTTTTGAATATGCAGTGTGCATTAACTGTTCGGTGTCGGTACCAGCCCTGATATTTTGGGAATGGATATGTGCTGCCAACCTCATAAGTGAGACACTTGACAGCATTGTAATTCAGTGTGATGGGAAGCTAGCCATCCGCCGACTAGTGACAGAGCTCTAATTGTGGTGCAGCAGCTGAAAGCCTGTTGACAACCATTTCCATGCATTAGCGAGAACCACTGTACTTTAGTTCCATTAAAACAATGTCTCTCCAGCCACTCCTGAGCTAACAGGGCACTATATTTTGAATCTGATAAAGTGAGATTATAAAACGTTGCATCCTGATGTGCTAACATGCAGGTATGTGAAACGTATATTCAAAGTGTCTGTAAACAAATAAATGGGTCATTTCGCTTTTAAGAATTGCACTTGAGCACAAAGCATGATCTGCCTGTGTTAAATTATTTTGAATTTGAGCACCCAGGTGACTTGGCATATGGTAAACTCATAAAGCTTATTTTTCCAGGTTCCATGTTGGCAGCGTGAATCTCTTTACCTGCTGCACTCTTCTTTTTGATCTTGTCTCTCTCTTCCTACCGGTGTGTGTTTGTGTTTCGGTGCACTGAGCTTCACCGTTTCCTCCTGGGGAAAAGAAGAACGAGCAAGAAACATGTGGTGGGGTCATCTCAACCTGTTGTGCAGTCTACAGTGTGTTCTCTCACATACATTTTCCCACAAACTACTTTTACTGTAAACCAAACCAATAAAGACCAATTACAGTGAACTTTTATTTAGCTCTGTCAACATTTCTGTCTAAATTTATGTACTCAGTTTTCTCAGTTTATTCATCCCCTTTTGTTAATAATAACTATGTAAGCAAATTACCATAATTCCAATGGACCCATCTGCATAAGCAGACTTGCTGGCTTATACACACTGTTTGCCTTGGCTGAATTTATAAGTAGAGGCAGTATGGAGACAATTATGTATTTGACATTTATTATTGAAAAGATTCTGAATTTTACTTTGAATAACTTGCTTGGCTTTTAAGTGAGATTTTTGTTGCTTGATCCATGCTTCACCTGGTCATGGAGCTCAAAAACAGTCAAGATAGTACACCTGGGAGGCAGCAAGGAGATGACGATCTCTTTAGCAGTTGATTTTCCTGCTACCAGGCAGAGAGCAGAACCACAGAAGCAGAAACATTGTCAGCCCAGTCCGGCATGTTTTCCTCGTTGTCAGCGGCAGCTTTGGGTCAAGTTCAGGGTCAGGTAGACAGGGCTTGAGAGAGAAACCCGCCACGCTCGTCACATCTGCAATTATCCACATCCACTGAAGGACGGCTTTGACAGAGCTCCCGCTGGTGTTTACACCAAATGGCAGGGACGGCTTGGCAGTCCACACATGTCGGCGGATCTTCCATGCCAGAGGCAGCGTGCTCCACATGGAGGCAGATAAAACCTGCCTGGTGCACGGCCCGCCACTGTGAACATGCCAGGACACGAGAGGCAGAGAGGACGCAGTCCAAAGAAGCCATTGCTTGGCTCTTGTAGTGGTAGTGGGTGCTAAAGAAAAGTGGATGAGGAGTAGTTTAAAAAGAGCCTTACAGGGCCAGCTGCTAGGCTTGGGTTCATCCTGGCTTGCTCTGTATGTACTGTAAATTCTCAAATAGTGGCTGTGGCCTTTATTTACCCCAACTGTAGAGAGATGTAGGCCTTTATTTGAAACAGGCTTATTTAAGCAACAGGCCCTACTTTCCCCTGTTTCCATAGGCATATTTTATCATGTTTTAGTAAGACATTTCCCAGTTTGCTGTAGATGCAAATTCAACACTTCCTCCATGTTTACCTGTTGTCTTGATAAACACGGGATAATGCACGTTAATTCCGTACAAGTTAGAATTTCCACTTAACCACTAATTTATTCTATTCTGTTCTTTTTTGCCATTTTTTTCTCTTTAGTGTTAAGCTGCTGTCCAAGCTCAACACTTCCTGCACAGATTGTTCACATTTAAGGCCTTCCAGTGGTGCAAAGGGCATAATCCCTCCCTGTCCAAGCTTTTAAAGGTCCTATAAAAGGTAACATTAGTTCTTTAACGTCATGTGAAATAGGGCAGTGAGGGAATCAATGGGCTATTAATAATGGAGGGAGGAGTGTTGAAAAAAATAACTTTATTGGCTGATGTTTTAGTTAACATTACTAGTGCTACATAAGTGCCAACTCCATGGTAGCTTTAGTGTCAAAGATCTGTAGCAAGAGTTGAGTTTTATTGTCAGTAGCCTAACACCGAACAAAAGAACTGCAAAGTAGAAGTGATTGGAGTGAATGAGAACAGCTTTTTAGTTAAAAAACTCAGCGCTGCAGGATGACAAGTATTATATGATTATATTGTACTGATGCAACTAGTGATGTTGAAATATACATTATGTTGAATTTACCATGAGAACCATTATTGTACAGCTAATTCCAGCCCCACTTTTCCTCTAGTGCCACCATGAAGTTGACATTAGTGAAATGTCTCGGCAACTATTGGATGAATTGCCATAAAATCTGGTTCAGATATTCATGTGCCCCTCAGGATGAACTGTAATATGTTTGACAATCCCCTGTCTTTTCATCTCATGTACATAATACATTAGCTTATGATCAAATACCTACAAAATGAAATGTTTGCATTCTAACATGCTAAACCAAGATGGCTAACATGGTATTACACCAGCTAAACATCAGCATGTTGGCATAGTTGTGCTTGATTACAGCCTCACAGAGTCAGTAGTGCTGCTGTAGACTCTTAGTCTTGTTTACCAGGCTTTTATCAGAGACCGGCTTCTATTTGTTCATACTAAACTAAATTTTAGTACATGCAAATTTCCAGTGCATTGAAGATCTAGATGAATGGTCAAACCCAAAGAGCATAAAGAACCGTGTGAAATTTCTGTGTGAAAGTATCATTATCAGATGATGGCATGATTCAGGACCACAATGAATCCCAGAGCCTAACACACTAAATGTTGGTACAAAATCTGAACTGAATTAAGTTTGTACTCAAATCGTTACTCCTCACCGACTAATATGTATTCATCTGTGTGTGCATGTTTGAATGACTTCATATTCATTCTCACGCCATATGGGTTGGAAAACAGGTCTTTTTCTTTTGAAGAAAACCACTTTCAGACTGCCACTGTTCATAATTGGATGTGTGAAAAAAAAGTGCTCAGTGAAATCACAGAGGCGTAATTATTTATCTTTATTATTTATTAATATGCTTTGGTTTACATCTGATTGCTTCTTAATAGAATAGTTCTATTAAGATTGCGTTGGATGTGTTTTTTTCGTTCCACTGCCTCCAATATAAATATCACCGCCAAACACGGCTTAGCATTATGCAAAGCAGAATCTGTTATTTAGCTTGCATTACTTTGAATTACTTGCATTATGAAAGGTACATTGATATGTATTCACTTTGCCTGTCGTCCTGCACCTAGGGCTCCATTTGAAGTGAAATTGGACCATCACATCCCTCATTGCTTGACTCGCCTCCCTCTCTCATGTGGAAAATCAGTGGCTGGGACTCAGCTGTCAATCATATGGCAAGACTGACTTCTGCCTGTGATGCTTATCAATAATGAAATGGGCAATTTAACAGCCTCTAGGTCCCTCACTCTCTCTCTCTCTAACTCTGAAATGGAACAATTTGCTGTATCGCTGACATATAGTGCACCTATATCGCCAGCGACCGACTTTGTGTGACTCCTACACCAGCCCATGCTTTATCCCTCCATATGCGAACACATGTCATGCATCGCATTGAGGGTGCCCCTGTCTTAGGTTGAACACCTCTCATCCGATGTGAGCATTACTCTTGTCATAATGCAAAAGCCTATTTAAGACTGGCAGCTTGCTGTGATGGATGCCAGCTCAAGTAGATCAAGCATTTGTGTGCCACAGGAGAAACAAATGGCACTCCTTGCACTCGGCGATGACGGATAAGAGCATCAACTGTAATAGCAAGGAGCTTTTTACTTTTTCCCTCCTTTTTTCCTTATGGTGAATTATTGATATTATAGTTCAACCATTTTTTCCTTTTCAAATCAGCCTGTTATTGTACTTTTCCTAGTTTCTTATTGATAGGTAACCATGCTCTTTATGATATATACCTCTGTGGCGTGTCATGATTACCCATTGTTCGCTGTTCTGTATGTTCATACCACCACAGCCATTCTTTTGATGGCTTCATGTAGGAGTTTATAATAATTGTCAAGGGATGTACCATTCTGGACCTGTCAACAGCACAGGCAATAATCCCAAGAAAACTTAGTTTGAAGAAACTTTTGATGAAAGATTGAGTTTGCACGACCATGTCATTTTGATATATTTAGTGTTGGACTTAAGACTTGAGTGTCAATATTGAAGCCACATAAGGGTATTAGCAATATTAGCCCAACAGCGTAATGTATTTTCTCACACATCTGCTGAGTGACTTCATTTGCTTCTTCAGGGGCACGTTCCTAAACTCCAGGACTTACCAAATGTCGGCAAACTCACAGAGCGGTCACTTAGTGTGTATTAGCTTTTACAAATGACATGCATGCTCAACGATGTGAAATGCCTCCTCCTCAGGTTCCTCTGATTGAATATGAAATTACTTTAAGGGCAAATAGAAGATAACGGTGAGAAAGATTGAGAGAGAGTCGGGGGTTTCTTTCATGCTATCCTTCACTCCGGCTTACAGGTCCCTGTGGGTGATTAAGGCGCCTGGCGAGAAAGCCGATAATTTGGGTCCTGACTGAATACGTATGTCAGCAGCCTGAGCTGTACAAACTACCGGGGGCTTATTGTAATGTATGGCTGGGAAGGAGGGTGTTAATGCCTGAGTGTATTGGCCGCAGCACAAAAGCGAGAGACCATCCTTTTGTGTTATGCATGCCTGGCTTGGCTGGTTAGTGTTTGCTATGCATTAGCCGGCTTCACTCTTTGGAGACTGGCAGCGTCTGCACACAATGTCTCGCTCTGCAGAGTGAGACAGCACGAGGACGTGCGCAGAGCGAGCGATAGGGAAGGGGCGACAGAGGAAGGATAAGGACCAAAAAGGGAGGGAAGGAGTTACAGAAAACTTGGCTGAAAGGGAGTGGGATTGGAGGGGGAAAGTTGCTAAGTTAAATACATAGAGAGGGAGGTGCAGTAGGGGGAAGAAGGGATGATCTAATGATGTACGGAGTGAGATAAAGACATGACTAGAGAGAGCAAGACAGAAAGCATCTAAAGTGAATCCCCATGGATCCTGATGTGAGTGTGGAGTTAATAACTGACAGATAAGAGGAGGGAAAGGTCTCAGATCTCAGTCCAGCCCTTTAAGAACTCGACTGTAAACCAAATCTGCTTCAACCGTCATACAAGACGCACACACAGGTGCTTGATAGAGAGTGACGTTGGCCCTTTCTTGTGTGTGACACTGTAACAGACCCATTGCAACAGCATCACGTACTCGTGTAGCTTTTCTTTCCTTTGCGATTGTCTTTTTATTTGGGTCAAAGGAGTGGAAGCCGAGCCTGAATAAGGGGGTAAGAAGTGCCACTGGAACTTCAAAGAGGTTCAACATGATGCAATTGGATGCAATGTAATGCCAAACTCCAGCAACTGGGCCTTAAGAAGCAGGTATTTTTACAGAGGGCAACAAATTCTGCTTAACAGTGTGGGCAGAAACCGCTGGCTGTCATTATCTCAAACTGATCCTCCTGATATTCAGAATTAGGCTTGGAACGTGGCTTGATTTAAATTCCATTACGAGCACTCCTCCGCAAGCTCCTTTGCGAGAGAGTCCGTGTCGTAAGACTAACATTTGAATGAGCTGAAATTGGGGTGCAATCGTGTGACACCATATAAATTGCCTCCACAGATGAGAAATGGAATGATAACATGAACTTGTGATTAGAACCACGAAACTTTTATTTTCAGTACAGTTCCAAGAATATAGTGAAATAAAAGAGGGGACAGAGCACTGAAACAAATAAGGAGGATCCTGATTTTACAGTGCGAAAACACTGATACACATTTTCAGCATGCTTCCTTATTTCCCCATGTGATTGTCCAGAGGTTAGAACTTCATAGGCAAAAGCTTTGAGTCGTTTCAACATCATCTAAAAGAGTGTTGTTTAATTATAAATGAAATCCTTTTTCTCCAAAGTGCCTCTAGTTATTACGTTCAGGAATTAATTTGGAACATGAAAAAGCTGGTATCATTGACGCCGCCTGCAAGAGGTCCACTTTCCTTAGAGATTAGTCATCTATCAATAGTTGTCGGAAATTATTAGTTTCTCCATCTGCAACTGATTGATGTTAAAGTAAAGCGGGGAAACGAGGCAGAGGGAAAAGAAACACAAAAACAGAGCATAGACAGAGATCAGTGCTATTTGTTGTGCCCACATGCATCACAGTACTTTGTTTGCCACATTGTAGGCCAACGATTTGAAGCAAGCTGACCTGCATATGCACAAGGAGAAGCTTTTGTACACTTATTTACCATAATTTGCTGCGAGCTGTTTTCAAAGGCTGGGGGAAGAAACCCAGCCCTTTGAGATAAGCGGCCCTTTGTTTTTAATCAAAGCCCCGGTTTGAATGAGAAAATGTTCCAAATGACTCGAGTCAAATGAAAAGGCGGTTTAGGCAGCCACAGCGCTTTTAGGAATCAAATCAAACCTCAGAA
Source organism: Macquaria ambigua (assembly GCA_008360985.2). Classification (NCBI taxonomy): domain Eukaryota; kingdom Metazoa; phylum Chordata; class Actinopteri; order Centrarchiformes; family Percichthyidae; genus Macquaria; species Macquaria ambigua. The sequence continues at coordinate 21,968 of VMKM01002892.1, forward strand.
CCACAGCTATGCAGGAGAAAGCTGTGAACACACAATAAACTTTTCACTGCTTTACACAAAGTTTATACCCTTTTTTCCCGCCCTAAAATATGGTTTACTATTAATAGTCTCTGCATGAACTGACCTGGACTGGCCTGACTGAACCATCACTCAGAATGGTTAGATGTTATGGTACTGATCTGAAATCAAAATTTTTCCAGCCCGTCTTTGTCATTTTGTGACCTTGACAATAGCCTGATGTGTGCAGCTGAAAGCACTATTACACGTGATGCTGTATGGCACTGAGGTCTGGACCTCTGTAACTTTTAATGCAAGTTCTTTTTTTGTTTGCTTCTGTGAATGAAAGCGATTTTTCTTTATGACATTTTAATTGTCACAGTGAATATCAAGCTGTAATGAAACAGTCATATATGGCTCACATTAATTAGTAGTCACATGACCATAAAACATCACGCACAAAACGTGGGGAAACAAATTCCACTGATATCTGCTGCAGGGTACAACATTGGCTAATGGTATTTCACAGAAAAAAACAGCGTCCACTGTTTCTAGAGTCCATGTGAAAACTTTTCATTTCACTGAGGACAGGGGAGGTACTTGGTTTCCATGGCAACCAGCACGCCAGTGTCACCTTGGTAGCCTGAGTAACAGATCCTCCTGACTGTGAATGCCACAGTTTGAGACTTTTTTTCCAAAAATCAGACTGTTGGTTGCTTTTTTCATGGCAAGGTAGAGCATGCTGTTTTTTTGTTTTTTTTCTGGCGGTTTCACACAGTTTTTGAAGGCTGCCTCAGCCCCTGCCTTTCCAGTGAGGCAGATGTATTTTTAATATTTGCCTAGTCAGTTATTCAACTAATATGATAACAAAACAACCAAAAACTAATCAGAAGTCTCGAGCACCGCAGTGATAACATTCCAAACTCTGTGGTTCTTTATTAAAGCACAATACACATCAAAGATTGTTTACAGGTATTGGGGAGTACAACTGCATATGTGGAAAAAGTTGTATAAAGTCTTTTGTGCCTCCAGAGGGAGCTGTGTGAAGCGTTGGTTGCGTCTGAAGACTCCAAGTTTAAAAATGAAAAAAATCTGGGGTTGTGGAGTTAGAAAGAAGCGAGCTAACCAGACCTCTGTAGCCAGCTCTTCTTCTCTGCTTGAAGCTAGCGGCTTGAGGCTACATTAGCCGCTACTAACAGGTAATGTAGGCGCCAGGTTTTGACAAGAAAGAAAAAACAAAAACACAATATGATGCTCCCATTACTGTCGCATACAATAAATAACCTATTTAATACTCCCACCCTGCTTGTATTGTTATTAGAGTGAAGTATTAGTGTTATTCGAGTTAAATTATTATTGTAGACTAGACATTTTAAATCCGATTTGATATAGAGGTTGGCCATACCACATTTAGGCTACTATCAATTTACTGTAATACACAGGATTTAGCTAGTATTTATTATAGAAAAATAAGTGAATTTTAGAGGTGGCGCGATTACATACAAAGTCAATGTGAAGATGAGATTGGAGGATTCGCCCGGGTTGGTGAATTTGCGTTATGATCCAGTGGTGAATCTGCTTCTTAAGAGACTGGAGGGAAATAACAAAAAGAACTGGAGCTTTCTGGTGAGCTCTGAGATCAGTCAGAGGCTGAGTTAAACATAAACATGCACTCCCACTTCAGACATGACTGGTGTGTCCATTGCTAGCTAGCTAGCTTACAGCTAATGTCTGTACAGTTGATACAGTACATTGAGTGTTTAGGGCGAATAATCACCTGGTTGAGGCGAAAATTTGCTTTGCTTCTGTCTGAACACACCTTAAGTGAATCCACTTATATAGAATCAGACAGCTTGAATATACATTTTAGGAATAGATGGAAGCTTCTGCTAGGAACTAACATTTTCTCTCCACAACGCCCACAAATGCTGGTGGACCTTGGTTAAAATTGTTGCCTTGGCTCTATGGTACACTACTCGATCACTCGACAGCTGTCTAAGCTTTTGGGATAACTAACTTCTTTTGTGCCCCAAAATGAGATGAACACACCTGCCTCCACATTTTAATGTCCAGTAAGACCATATATATATTGGGTTTAATAAACCCTTGTACGTTGGAGTTATCTTCATGCTAATAAGGTGCTATCTTCTCAGAGTGAGTCTGCAGCCAGTCTCAACCTCAACACCCCTGTTTCTGGCAGGATGACATATAGCTATGCTAACTAGTGGACCACTTCAAACTGTAGTACTGAATTATAATATTCCTGTTGACCCAGAGGAGTGATTCAACTCTTGTAGACTGGATGGGCCTCTAATACAGAAGCTTTCTTCATCATATTTGTCAACTCACTCAACCCAAACCACATCCAAGTAATATATCAGGGCACGGACAGAATAAATCCCTTTGAACTGGCCTTCACTTTCCTGTGGCTCATGTTTAAAAGGTCTGCAGCCCACCAGTGTATGCACGCTATCTCTCCCCATATCTCTGAAGGTCTTTTAGAAGTCACCACTAACTAGAAGCTGGGGAATAGACTGTCTGGCTTGACGGAGAAGAGAGGGGGGTCCCCCCAAGAGGCTCCGTCAGTCCCCGACGCTCACACCTCATACAGATTCTCTTTCATGTGGACTATTAGCATCAGGTAACGCCGCAGCCCACCACTTTGAAGTTAAGGCAGATATGAAAGGATCAGGAAGAGACGGGGAACGGGGATGTAGACGAGGAGCGTGTTTAGATATGACTGGTACTGGTGCATGTGAATGAGCAGAGTGTAGTATAAAACCTGCATGGACACAGCGTTAATATCACCACTGACAGCAATCACTACTTGATGCAATGCTCTCATTAAAATAGTGCAAAATAAATAAATAAACCTTTATATTCATTGGTTGTATGAGTGAGAAAAAGAGTCAAAATTAAAGAAAAAAAGGGCACAAGTAATTTGCTAGTTCAAGACATATTACATTGTTCCTGCAAAGTTTTACTTTACATTAACAAAAAGGTGACCGCAGGTCCTTACAGAAGGATAGAAAATGATAGAAAACACCAAATGTAACAAACAAACTAATTAATAATTATCAAACACAAATCTGAAAGAACTGAAAAAGAAAAAAAAGACAGTGACAAAACGACGGCGCTGGCAGAACAGCATCAAGGGGAAGAGAGTGTCACGGGAAAGTTGTGAACATGTCAGATATGCTGCTGCCACTGTGGAAGTTGTTCTGCCAGTATTGCATATTCCCCGTGTTGAAAAAAAAAAAAAAAGAGGCTCATGACCCGGCACTCCAGATGTGTTTCTCACACACCACTTAGTGCTAAGACTCTTCTCTGTGTGGAGAGCTTCGATCCAGAGCGGTCCGAGCACCACGAGCGCTGCAGGGGAGGGGAGATTTAGCTGAAGTGCTTCCACCCTGCTATGTTAATCCTGTGACTGCAAAGAGAAAGAGAATAACAGAGACAGAGAGAGAGAGAGAGAGTGGTGGGAGACCAGGGGCTTGCATCTAACCGGGATGGTTCTGCAGGTTCAGCCAAGTGGCAACACCAGATATGTGGGGTACTGGAAGGAAGCCTGGTAGCCACATACCCAGGGCCTCTGTCACAAACACAACTGTACAATCATGCACACACATACGCACCAATTCGCATTGGCAGGTGACATGCAGGGCCAATTCAGACCTTATTTGAGCCACAAGCAGAATGTGTCACCCCCATATAATGGACAGCTGCTGAGACACGTTCAGCTGTCCATTATATGGTTGGGCAGCAGTCTATTTGCTACCTACTGCAATATATTTTCCCTCTGCCATTTTATTTAAGCATCCAGATTGTAAGAATGAATACATGCTCTATATATTGTGTCTGTATGAAATTCACACAATGGAATAAAAATTGTAGTGTCCCAGTTCCTACAAGGTAATGTTTTCGTTGAAAAGATGTGTAAATTACAGTTATGCTAATATAATACTGTGACTAAACTATCAAGTGTTTGTTGTTAGGGCTGCAACTAGCAATTATTTTTACTATAATTTATTGTGACAATTATTTTCTTGCCTAATCAGTTAAATTGCTTGGTCTAAAAAATGTTTATGATTCAAAATGCGTATTTTGTTGCCACCAACAGTCCAAAACCCCAATTTAAAACTGATCTGCTGTCAAACAATTCAGAAAATGACTGTGTCTTGTTTTGTAGACACATATTTGATAAACGATCGTGGTCGGCGCTAAATGCAGTGACAAATGCATTGCGTTTCCAGAGACTGCTTCACAATAAAAGCCACCCCGTTTTTTGCCAGTTGAGTACTTTTGATGTGACGGAGCAGCAGAGATGGTTTGATCTCATGAAAAGGTTTATAACAGCTACTTGTATAATTTGACTAATTGATGAGTCAACTAATCGTTTCAGCTTTACTTGATATGGAAACAGCGGATGAGTGAAAGAGTGAGCAATTTAGGACACAGGGCAGGTCACGTGGTCATGGGTAAAAACCTAGAATAAGTATGTAACTTATCACCATGGAGATAACACATTAGGGACATTAAAGTTAGAAAACAAACCAGCATTTAATTAATTTAAGCTTATGAAGGTCTCGTTTTCCCCTCCGAAAAGCACATTACCGAAATGTGTAAGTATACAGAATAATAGCAGTTAAAATCCATGAGAAGAAGAACATAAATGAACTCTGTGGTGCTTAAATAACATATTGATGATACAGGGTTGGTAAAGTTTAAAGACCTCAATGATTGCCATTTCTTGTTGTTCCTATTTTGTATTTTACTAATTCCTATTACATTTATGTGACGATGTTCAACTTGCGAGTCAATCTGATGACATGTTAGATTGTGGATACATCCTATAATGTCTCAACTGTGGATTTCACGTGTAGTTTAGAAATTGCAGTGCAGCGCTACTTCAATTTCCTAATCGCTTCGATTAATAAAGATGATTGGGGTCAGAGGTTCTCTCCTAGGCCACTGGAATTGAGTGCGCACGAGAAAGATAATGAGCATCGTGGGTCTGTGTGTGTGTGTGTGTGTGTGTTTTGAGCTGCTCTGTCGCTTTAAACAAACACGCAGAGGATCATTTTGATGATTGTCATGTTAACCACAGCTGCATTAAAACAATGAGTCATTCACCAAAAGCTGCAATTATTGGTATTAAACCCTAGTGCACCTAACCCTTCCACATAGTGGTTCAACAAGTCATCTCAGGAAACAATGTGCGCTCACACACACTGTATAATTCAAGTGGCCCACTTGTAGCACTCTGAAAAAATAAACAAATAAGTAGTGTATAAAAAAAAAAAACAACAATAGCAGAGTATTACTGAAAAATGCACAAAAAAACCCAAAACGCTGGCTTTGGCTGTGTGGTAAAAAGCGCACATATGAAATGGATTTCAAGCTACGCCCTTTGCTCTCTTTCTCTCTGTTTCTCTCTTGGCCTCAAGCCCCCACCCCACCCCAAAAAATGCTTTAGTTAAAGTGATATTAGGCGAGTAGTGAGTGTGGGCGGTGATTTTTGGTTAAATGTGGGGGTAATCAGCTTAATGCAGAGTTAAAGGGCCGATGGGACGCCCGCCAAATCTCTGGGCTATTAAAGTCGCACCATGTCCCCGGCAGTGACCTCATCCTCAGCTTTAATTATGGCAATAGTGTCTATCTCCTTTGGCTCCTCTCGTTCACCCTCTCTCTCTGATTCTTCATCAGCCTCGCTCGTTCTCACTGTTTCCCTTTTACTTCCTACTGCAGCCCTCTGCTGTTCAACAATCCTCCTTGTTCCAGGGTGCCGTAAACCTCGTTTAAACTCCAGCTTCACTCACTTTCTCAGCTTCACTCACAGATGTTGCTTCTCCTCCTTTGCTCTCTCTCATCTTCCTTTGCACGTGTGTGTTATTTCTGATCCTTCCTTCCTGCCTGCTCTCTCCACCCTTCCCTTCTGAGTGTACTGTACCACCCCCACCCTTTTCCTCTCCTATCTTCCATCAATTCTTCCCTTCTTTTTCTGGGCTCCTCTCCTCCTCCCTCCTTCTGTGCTTTTTGCTGTGCCTGTCATTTTTGTCAGTGCATGCTGCAAGTGAATGACAGCAGTGGGGTGAAAAGTGTGCTGCTGATTTGATTATAAGGAGAGAGGCCAGTGGGTGGTCTGGTAGTATGATGATTGTTCTGAGGAAAGGTTTTAATAATTACAAGTTAAAAAACGGCGTGCAGTAGTAAATGCTGCCATCAGATGTGCCCTATGGGAAGCAGCTGTTCGGGCTTCTTACAGTTCTTGCAGTTTCTTTTTTCTCTCTCTCCTCTACTGTGTCTTGGCATTACAGTGACTCCCTTCCTGTATGCCTGACATGGCTCAGTCTTCATCTGTGTCTCCCTGATCCAGATTCAGTCTCATCCTTTTTGCTACCCTTTTACTCTTTCAGAAAAAAAACACAGTAAAATTATATAACCTGTCTCTCTAATTCTTTCTGCATTATGATTCCACCTCTCCACTCCCTTGTGCCTCTTTCCTCCCTCCATTTTCATCCTCTTCGATCCCTCTGTCAAACTCTCTCACCTCTTTTCCACTGCCTCTACTTTCTCACCCCCCCCAATCACCTTCTCCTTTTTTATCTTTATTTTATTCCCTCTTCTATTTTATTCTGCTGAAGGCTTCACTTGTTTCCTGTTACAATGCTGTATCAATATTGCAAAGAAGAACCACTGGCGGCTGCTCATGTTCAACCACTCACATAAATTCTTAATTCCTCTAATTCATCTCCATGGGCTAAACACACACACACACACACACACACACACACACACACACAAACACACACACACACACTTGCACTATCTCTGAAACCCATGGAGAGATGAACACAAATTATATGTACACACACATAGCAAAGAACAACCAAAGACAACATTTGGAAAATACACACACGTGAATGCATACAAGTGCACACTGGAACAGGCATACACACACAAGTAAACATACAGACAGTGTCACACACCCATAACATCGCTGCCAAACATCTGTTGGCACATCTATAATTTCAACAGAACCCCGGTATGCCATTGAGATGCACACATTGCCAGCTGGGCTAACACTTCTGCCAGCCTCACAGCTGCACAGTGTGTGTGGAGGACGGGGGTGCCGCCTGAACGTGTGTGTCTGCGTGTGTGTGTGTGTATGTGTAGCAAAACAAAAACAAAAAAAAACTCTTTACTCTTTTGCATACTTCATTTCTATCTTCGTGCATGTTACTATACGTTGATATCCATGATGTGTGTCACTTACTGGATCTACGAAAAGTCAACCAGGATCCAGAGGTTGACTTAGCGTAGCATCATTTCTTCCACTGACATGCTTTGATGTGTAGCCAATTACCATGCATCAGTATGACATGACAGCTAGTCCCTGTGATAAATGCCATGTAAACAAAGGCAGATTTATATTCTGCATGCAGCATTTACCTGTACAATGTAAATATGAAATCTCCATGTGTAACATAATGTGGTCCCTGAGGTACTTTGTTAAAACCAAACACTTGCAGCTTAATTTACATAGCAGCATCAATCATTGTCTAGTACAATTGCCTATATCAAAGTTTTCCTTTTAAAACTTAATCTTAGCTACATGCAATGTTATTTACAATGGCACTGAATTTGTTTAATCAAGCAAAGCAAATGACAGGCATGTATTATACCCCCAAGGGAAGTTCCTCATAGACAGTCCACCTGAGATAAGGTATAATTTTCACTGTCCATCATTTTCTACAGTCTACATGTTGTTAGTGATATTATGCTAATAAATAAAGACTCAATCAGAATCTCCATGTCTGTAATGTTCTGGCATAGGTGTTCATGACTAACTCCAAAGTGGGGTCTATAGATCATGGTATGATCATGATCGATCATGTGATATAATGAAAAGCTTTCTCATCTGCTATTTCCAGGTTGAAGAGCATCTTTGAACCTCAGCTTTTAAACCAACATGGATTAGAAGTAAAGCCCGACCATTACATGTATCTGTCGGGCTATGACTAGAAGTCCTTAAAATGGTCTGAAAAAATGGAAATTTGAACATATAGAAATCCATGATAACTAGGCAAGCTCAATGTGCTGATCACGTGATGTGTTCACCAGAATAGCTACTGAACAGGCCTTGTGGTAAGATTGTTTTCTCAAATGCACTTTCCAAGGTCCAGAATGACCCTCAGGCTATTTATTGTTTTCTTGGACAAAAGTTTGTCTTTTTTCAGAATTTATCTTGCATATGCAGCTGCTTATAACCAGAATATGTTCATAATGGAGTACGAACATCCTACCTACTGTTGGAATTGTCTTTGCAAGCATGGACAAAGAATGGACATGTCCATGTTGGGGTGTTCTGGGAAATCCCTAACCTTTAAGATATATATTTCTATTATCAAAGTCAATGGACAGCTTGAGGAGCACATTGTTATCTAGAGTGCAATCTTTAAATCTGTAACTGTAGCAAATTCACATGTGATTTCATTTCCCAGTTATTGATTTTACAATACTTTCCTTTGCAGGGTTGTACTGTCACATTTGCCATGAAAAATCAACCCTGTGTTAATATATAAATGATCACAGCCAAACCCATGTGAATGAAACATACTGTAGATTTAAGCATGTGCATGTCTGTCTGTCTATATGCGGTCTATATCCAATTATGTAAGTCCATATGCTCGATGTAATTGTTGTCAATAATTGCATGAGTTCATCATAATTGCACACTAATTTAACATAATCTACAATTAAGTTGTTTCAGTTCAACCTGTCACTCTCTGTGACTTTGAATCATTTTGTTTTGTAGAAATAATATTATAGATGACTGTATCTTCAGCGACACAATAATTTTGTCGCACATTAATGTTCCCCAAGATTAAGAATGCACGTCCATGCTACGGTACAGCACAGATCCATGCTACAGTGGTTTGTAAATGCTGCAAAACCTCCAACCAAAATGTTCAAATTAAAAAATGTTCACGTACATCACTGCTTTGTGGAAACTGCAGCTAATGGCTGGCTGTGGTAATCCCCTTTGTGCAAATAGGATAAATAGTCATATAAATTGAGTGAATAAATAAATAAATAAATGTTCATCTGCACCTGTTTCAAGCCCTAAAAAGTACAAAATAAACGCTGATCATTGTATGGTGTGCACATGGCAATTCAAAGAAACGTCAGTTTTACCAAAATGCAGCTGGAAGGCTTTAGAAAATTCATACCTCACTGAAAAGGCTTAGTGCTTTCCCTATACTTAACGTTTGGAGATACGTTGTGTGTCGGTGGAAAGCTGAGACACATCTCCATAAGCCAATGAACCAATTCTCCCTCTGTCTTACAATTACTTAGAGAGGTCAAAGCTTATATGATGATGATATGATGTAACCAATATGGAGGTCAATGCATCCATTTCCTTACATCATCTCCTGGTGGCAAGTATATTTTTCACCACCAACAAGCCAAGACCTACTCTGCTTGAAGGAGGCCAATTTGTCACAGTGTGGAAAACCTTTGAAATTGAGTGGTTTTAAAAATATGACTAATGTGGATGCCATCCACGTCCAAATTAACAAATTGATGTAGGCATTTGCAATGGAAGTAACCTCTTGTGCTGATTGTGTATTGGCTTGTTTAGATATGTATATATGATGGATTTGGTTATGCAGCCTTATTCGGATATTATGCCATTGTAATTTTATTTTCTATGCGGTATACTGAATAAGGTAAGATATTGATTTGCATGAAAAGTACATAGCACCATCCATCAGTTCTAGAGGGTGTCTGAGATTGGATGGGTGTTTTCAGAGATATAAGTATTGATTTAATATCTCAGCATTCATACCTTGAGGTCCTTGCAAAGATTGGCAGGCTCAATTTCATTTTAATTATACCTTTAGGTGCTGCTGTCTGTATTTAATTTCAAAACATCTGAAATATTACATGCTACAATTTGATCTCAACAAACTCTGTTCTATATTTGGTACGTTTCCTTCCCGTCCTAAGGAGTAGGAAGTATTGTCCAAGTCACCAAGATCACAACTATATATATACTGTACATTTGAAGGCTTTATCCTGGTTCAGTGAGGGCCGGTTAGTGTCTGTGTGGACATGAATGAAAACAGTAGTAACGACAGAACTGCAGGAGTCTCAAAGGAGCTGTGAAGTCTGGGCAGACATGAGAAGCTGGAGCAAGAGATGGAGGGAGACAGGCTGTGGGTGGAGCGTGAGAAAGGTGGTGGAGGGGGGGGGGAAGGATAATTTTGCTATTTTTTTCAAAGTTATTTCTAACCTCTAAATGTTCACTATGAAGAAATGCACTGCCACCAGGAAATAGTCTTACCAGCATCACATGTGCAGGTTATAACTAGGACACCAAAAGCGAATTTAAATGTTTAGAAGCTATCTTAATGTCAGAAGTCGAGCAGGAAATGCCCCCTTTTGCTGCGTGTCCTGTGACGTTACATCACATCCTTCATCCTGCACTGCAGCATGGAGAGCTGACTGACTGAGAGAGAGAGAGAGAGAGAGACAAACAGCATTAATCTACATTAAAGAAGATTAGGGCAAGCAATCAAGTATTGGTCACCATGGAAACACCAAGCCTAAACTGTTATTAAGTGGAGCCGGCTGGCTAGCCAAGACTAAGATTCTACAATGGGGATAAGCTAAATGTTATCTACCCCCCCACCCCTCTCCCTCCCTCAGCTTTCTGTCTGTAATTCGGGATAACATGACAATCTACATCCCAGATAATCTTTGTCCTCTAAATGTATTTATACTTGTTCTGCTTATTTATGGCAACATGGATTGCACAAAGAATCTTTCCTGCTGTGGTTTGTATTATATTCATCCACAACGGTGATTCCACGAGCAACACTTTAAAAGTATTAATTGTCGATTCAAGTGTGACACTAAGGCTGGTTATGTGTTTTGGAGGATTTCTATACCTTTTTTTTTTTTTTAAACTCAAGCCCTTGAATTGCGGTCAATAGTATTTCCCTAAACTGCCCCTGAAGTGCTCACCATAAGAAGTAACCTTTTATTTTGCGGGTTTGAGTGAACCACTGCCATGATGAGAACTGCCCCAATTCCTGCTGAGCCAAACAAAAAAGAGGGCTGAGATGCTTTTCAGCCCTCTGATTGGGCTCTTGAAAGGCAGTCGGCTAAAATGCAGGCTTAAATATGAGCGCTAAGCCAGAGAGCGTCATGAGTCTAGTCACCAGTACAGAGAGAAAGAGAGCAAAGGAACATAAGGACGCCATTGTGTGCAGTAGTATAATTTGAAAATAAAAACACTATTTCAAGCTAAGCATTCGTATTATACAGCACATTATACACTCATTATACAGTCTGAACAAATATTCCTCAGCTGGATGTTGAATGATATTCTGTATGGTAAAACCTATATATATTTTTCAGTGTGTCAGAGTGTCCAAACATATTTCTTATATAGTTTATATAGACATCAGTGTGGTTTTTCTTATCTTGTTTATTACTGTCTTGTGCTTCACGGCACACATAATATATTAGCTGGATGCAGTAAAACAACAATAAAAAAGTAAAGGACCATTAAAACAAACGATAATAAAACAAACAAGGGCATAATGAAAATGATCTGAAACTGTGTACCATTAAAGATTATTAATGCAATCTGCTAAAATAACTGCTCACAAAGTGCTACAATACTGCATCTATTGCTCTAATGATCTAATGCAAATCCTCTGAAGCATATGCACTTTCGTTCACTTCATCGGAGCAATGACATGATGTTTTTGTCATGTGCCCTAAAGGTGGTGGAATCTGTGTCACCTCCTGGCCTTCTCCACCTGGTGTCCCTCGGTTGTGTTTCACTTGTTTTCAAAATAATGTGTCACTCCAAAACAAAGGCGGAGGTGTGTAGACAGGCAACCTGGCCAGGGTGTTTCTCTGCCTTTGGCCCAATGCATGCTGGGATAGGCACCAGCCCCCCTGTGACAGGTATAGAAAATAAAGCAGTGATCTACAGTAAATACAGGTAACCAACCAATAACAAAGACAAGAAATAGAATCTGAAAACGTGTACAGTATGGTATGTACAGGAAGTGCAGAGGGCAGCGAGTATCTACAGGAGCTAGTGCCACCAACCAGTGGCATTAGCTACCAGGTTACTTATCACAGACTCCAAAAAAAGCCAAATATTTTCTTCAGAAGTCGGTGGAGACCAAAACAGAGCCGAAGGGAGAGCAAATATTGGACTTATTGGATGTCGGGTGGACCCAAACTCAACTCCAAATGAATGCTAATGTTGCTACATATCTGCTAGGTGTGCAAATAAGCAAATGTTTGCTAACAGGTTCGCCATATTAGCTTTATAAGGTAACAATATGTCAGTGTCGTGTATACAGTTTGTTTCCGCTGTGCCCAGGTGGCAAAAAAATCAGTGAATGCAGGTTTAGTGTGAGCTAACAGTACACTTTGTCACAGTACTTGAGTGATTTTGCACCACTGTTTAAGGTTGTAATGCTCAATTGCTGGCAGTTAGCTCAGTAATATACAAAAGCCAAGGAGGCAGGTGTTTGATTTGGTTTGTGTGGTAACATATCCATAGCCAACAAGAAGTACATACCTGGTATGTATTGAACTCAAGACACAGTAGAAAATAAATAGAATAAATGTCAAATGTAGAGACGACAGTTCTTTCTTTTTTCAACACAGATTCTACGGAAGAAAATGCAACAACACCAGCAGTCATTGTTTCTACTCCTACCTCGTTATTAGGTCAACAACACAGAATCCCTACATGCTCGTCATCCATTACACAGAAGTGTCGACACTGCTCATCCAGGAAGTAGCTTTGGCTCCTACAAATTGAATTGGGAACATTAATATTCCGCTTGGGGCCCCTGTGCACTCGGGCGGGGTTCCACGCAGGGAAGTGGAGAGAGACGTATAATGTTCTGTCAGCATATGCGCTGGGCCTCGTCCATCTGTGTGATGGGGCTCCACAACGGCACTAATACCCCCCCAACCCCCCCTCCCCCCTCACACTGCCCTGGAAACTACTACAGTCAAGGGCCCCACTGGGGGAGAGCAGGAGAAGAAGGTCCCTATACAGTACTTGGCGTGTGCTATCCGTGTGTATTCCATTTATGTGTGTATTTCTGACCTGTGTTTGTTCTGACCATGTGCCAACATGTGCTTGTGTCGTATTACATGAGCTCCCACATGCAAATCCTGCCCTTTTATGACCATGTGAGTTCAACAGCATATACTACAACGCTCTGACTGCCATGTTGTGACAGAGGTCACCTGTCTGCAATCTGGGGACTCTTCTGTCATTCTTTCTCCTCCCCTTCCTATTACCCTATTAGCTTTTTCCCCAGAGGCACCTTACCCTTACTGCCATCTGCTGGCATGGCATGCATACTTATTAATTAACAAACACGGCTAAAAACAGGCTGGGCACTCATTAAAACACTCATTATATAGGACATCCGGGGGGCTGAGTGTCAGAAGTGTGTCGCCGGATTCCTTGGGTTTTTTTTCACTTTGAGGTTCATCAAACTCTTGGTTTCGCTTCCCTCGCTTTCTGCCCTCGTCCTCCGATACCATCGGGAGCAGAGCTGAAAAAGGGAGACGCTTGGGATGTCCTCCTCTAATAGGGGCCAAAAAGGGGGGAGGAATGAGTGAGGAGATGAGACTCAAGGAAAGGTGGAAGATTTGAGATACAGCCAGGCACACTGTGAGCCGCAGTAACGTCAGAACCGACAGAAGTACAAGACGATTAAGAGTGAATTATGAACCTCAGGGGAGTTATTGGCTTTGGGATTTTTTATGGCCATTGCGACAGTCGGAAATTGGTTAGACCTCCAATAGGATAGCATTATTGGATATACTTGATAAATATGTGTGAGAGTGTGCGCAGGAGTGAGTGCACAAATGTGTGTGGGCACATTGTTAGGGTAACCCCTCAAACCCCCTGCTGCTGCTAGAGATTGAGATCAGGGTTAAGTACTATCTTGCGTTTACTCACACACGCTCACACACACATACACACACACACACACACACACACACACACACACACACACACACACACCGTGAGATAAAGCCCTCTCCTTAATGTAAGATCAGTGGATCAGCGATGAGGAAGGATGGATTAATTGCAACTGATGTGACCTGGGGCCATAAAGGAAGACGTGAAATAAGAGGGGAAAAAAAAAAAACAGAGTGGGAGTAGGTCTAAAACCAACCTGCTAGCATTATCCCCTAACACACACACACACACACACACACACACACACACACACACACACATAAACCATTATCATGAAACATCTGTCCACCCTGTTGACCTGCCTCAGCTCAGGTCAAATAAGGCCGATTACACTGTAGTGAGATGGATGGGAAGATACAGATTGATGTGTGTGTGTGTGTGTGTGTGTGTGTGTGTGTGTGTGTGTGTGTGTGGGTAACCCTGTCTGTTTTTTATGTTGTAGAGTGTGATGTGTGTCCTAGGCCAGAGGGCTGAAGCGGTATAATCCTGATAGTTACATATCTGCCACAGTAAGGCACATACCACTGGGAGGATTCCTCAAGTGTATTTTAAAAACACAGTGTTGCACTGTGGAATGTTTCTGTGTTTGTACTGAACTTTAAAATGTTGCATAATGGAAAAGGGAAGTAGGTGATTAATTAAAATTTGAATTACAATGAATAATTTATGACCAATAAACAAGTTTGTATCAAACATAATCACAAACTTTCAACATGGGTGTTATGCTAAATCAATTTTACAGCAGTTATAATCAGTATTTTCATATTAACGTATCAAATGGCAATGTGAAAACATTGTGACAATGTGAGAGGGGTCGCTCGTAGTGATGAACATACAGAAAAATGATCACCCGAACCTGCAGCTCTCCTTGGCTCATGAGTTTCAGCTCATTGTTCAGCTGTTCGGCTAAAAAGCTCTAAAAACCACCAAACAGCAGACAGACACAGTTAGCGACTAGCTTGTGAACATGGTGGAGCATTTAGCAGCTAAAGAGCCGGATATTTCCCTCAGGAGGTAGAGACCAAAAACAGAGCTAAAAGAAAGTTAATATTGGACTTACATTCATCAGGTGGCCAGGAACACAACTCCAAAAGGAATGAACTGCTTCGTAACTGCTAAATATGTAAAAATAGACAAAATAAGACTATCAAAATAAAGTTGAACAGATATTGTAGACAGTGTATTTGCAAAATGTTACCAATTGTTGTTAAAACAGACTAAGTTGTACTTAGCTGTTTTTACAGGAAAAGTATTTTGGCAGAGCCATGCGTGCTTCATCAGAGCAAAAAAAGTCCCGCTTTCATAACGAGACTGTCAAAGAAAATCTATCCAATTAAATTTTGGTGGGGGGAAAATAAGTCGTTTTCACCTCTGCCAAAGAGGCTGTGTTTTTGGTCCAGTTTGTCTCTTTGTCGGCATTAAACCTAACATTATGAGATTTTGGGCCAGGGGTGGGATTGTTAGTTTAGGCCAAAGGTGCAGGAACCAGTGGGGAATATTTACAATTCAAGCTATACACAGAGTTAAATATTAATAAACACCTAAAAGAACATCGCACATAACAATATTATCATCATGGCTTGACATATGTCTCCCTTAATGACACTTCTGCCACCTCTGTAAATAGATCATACGGTGTCAAGGTGTTGCTGCTTTTGTTAACACCTCAGAGCAAAATACTAGAGTAATGAAGTAAAGTCTCTTTTTGCATTCTGGCTTTAATGGTTCTCGTATGACTTATTATGGTTTCAACAGCTATCCATCAGAGGATTTTGAATGAGTCTCGCAGAGTTCCCCTGTGGCTCAGCTGTCTGATGCTCTGTGTTGCCAATACCATATACCCTGAGTGCAGGGTTTGATTACCAGCTCCTGCTGTGCAGTCACATCTGTCTTTATTACTCTGTTTCCTGCCACCCCTTACAGCTGCTAGCATGAGACACTAATAAAATAACAAGGAGAGCTGAATTTTTGTTTAAGACTAAGTGTTCATCCCACAGAGAAGTAGAGCAGAGCAGAAGCTGGGGTGTACTGTCTGTACTGTATAGGCCTATGTTAAGCGGTGCCTAGTGCAGCGCTGGCCTCCTTGATTATTTTCACTTGAGTCTCACAGTATGTGAGCTGTAACCCCTCAGGCTCAAAGCTATGCATTTGGAACTGTTCTGCTAAGTGGGTGCTACAAGCTAAGCGGCAGTCATGTCTATGCCTATAGACATTAATGAGATTTAGCCTAAACAAGATAGTAAGTGTGTTGTCTGTGCTCATTCACATCATTTTTTCTCACAGCACTCTGCGAGCTGTAAATAGCGCAGTCAAAATTCTGTAAGTAACGTACAGCTTGTATTTCATATGAAACCATTTTCATCATGCATCATATTGATATTGTTTCAAAGCAGATTCATTTCCTCTGAATGTGCATTATTGCATGTATCGCTCTTGACGTGCCCAAACTGTAGCATTCTGCAGATCTGCACTTCTCCTCATCAAGTCAGTGCAGGGTGAAGTTAGCTATGCAGTCAATAAAAGCTGATGGATCAAGTCAAAGGGTATGAGGGAGAAAAGAGACAAAGATACATTCTTCATTATATATTTAAAAGGCGCCGCAAAAGGCCAACGGAGCAGATGCAAATTATCATTCACAGTCACAAACGTTATGGAACCTGCCAGGTTGACATCCACAGCTGCGAAGCCTCAAGTTTTATCACTGCAATTTACAGTAAAGCTTTTTTATGATCTCATGTTGGAAGGACTAATTTATCAAATGCGTCAACCTCTTTGTCACCAGGCCGGATTCACCTTTGAACCAAAAAATCCATAGGTTTTAAACAGTCGTGAACACACACACACACACACACACACACGCATACACACACACGGGAACACTGTTAATAAGGACATCACATGCCTTGTCTGCCAAATACGCATCAATATTTCATATTTACCACACTATTTATCCACTTCGTTTATCATTTATGAATGTTATTTAGTGTGGCACAGTGCGCACGCATAAGATTTTTGTGTGTTTATACGTCTTTTGTAAGCGTGCCATTTAGATAATGTCACGGTAGGCCATAAGCTCCTCTGGCATCTCTGTAACGCTGGTATACAGCCATCGACAAGGCTATTCTCTCTGAATAAACAAGTGTCCCCTCTTCTCAACACTCGACCCTTAATTATTCATATGGAGCTGAATGGGACATTGTTTATCAAGGCTACGGCACCAGGGGACCTTGTGCACTGGGCTATACACCTATACTTGTGTGTGTGTGTGTGTGTGTGTGTGTGTGTGTGTGTGTGTGTAGTATGAGAAAGCAAGAAGGAGAGTGAAAAAAGATATTGAACTAGCTCATGCACAGGCAGCCAACTTTCTAATTGGTAATTAAAATACCTTTGACAAACTAGCTTTAGCTGTCTACTCACTATTGGCATGGTAATGAGGGTTGAAGAGGTAAACTGTGTTCCCACCAGAGGGAAAGAGAGAGTGCGTGTGTGTGTGTGTGTGTGTGTGTGTGTTTGCCATGATGAACACTGCTTATTTCAGCGTGTTTAAGTGGATGCTGACTTCATTTGACCCAGAGATGTCTACATACGTTCACACAAAATTAGCCCCCAAATACACCCTGACATTGCAAAAAAAAGTGGTGGTGAGCAACAATGGTAATAAAATAAAATACACTAATAGAAACATGTCAACATGTTTGAGTGAGTTAAAAGTCCACATTAGTCATAACAAGGGAAATGGCAGTGCTTTCTTATGTACATGTGAAGGCAGTGTAACTAGTCTCACAGTGCGATTACCCATAAACCAGGTTACTCAGACAAAAACAGGTTACGCAGGAAATGCAGCAGATTCTTTTTTAGATTTCTTTCTTATCCCTGATGTTATGTTGGAAGTTGTTTACCTATTTTAAGTGTGTTAGCGATACAAGATATTTTGTGTGTGTGTGTGTGTGTGTGTGTGTGAGCATTTGGACTAACAGCAGTGAGAGGACCAGCACTGTAAAATTGAGACACACTGAAAAAAAACGGACTTATTTAGACTTATGTTTCAGGTAAGGGCCTGCAGTTAACGCTAACTTTGATTGTCAATTAAGCTGTAGCTGTAAGCTGTTTTTTTTCAATCAATTAGTTGTTTGGTCTATAAAATCTATCAATAAAACTATAAACCGAAAGCAGAAAATCCTCACAAATGAGAATCAACTAGAGAATGTTTGACATTTTGATTAAAAAAAGACTGAAATAAAATAAGTGATTATTGAATTTTATAATTTATTTTATTATTTTTCAATTGACTAGTGATTAATCCACTAATCGTTTCAGCTCTAATTTTAGTTTATTCAGTTATTTTGAATACAAGGATAGGGCTGCAACGAACGATTATTTCCATGTCAGTTAATCGGACAATTTCTTCCTCAATTATTGCCTTTTTAAAAAATTGCTTTATCGATTAATCGTTTGGTCTATTAAGTCACAAAATAGTGAAAAATTATCCTGACAATTTTCCAGAGCTGAAGGTGACGTATTCACGTTTCTTGATTTGTCCAAACAACAGATATTCAATTCATAATCATATAAAACAGAAAAAGCTGGAATTAGCAAATGTTCGCCCAATCTGCTTAAAAAATGACTTAAATATTGTTCAATAATCAAAAATAGTTGTTTCAGCTCTACACAAGGATGCATCGCTCTGGTTATGATCTTTATTTTGATCCTGCAGCACTGTTGTAACTGTTTGTCATGTATATAGTATATATATATGAAAAGCACATTCCCAGTTATCCTGCATGCAATCGGCTTTCTCCAGGAGAAATGTAGCTGGGGAAATCAGGTTTCTATAATTTCCTACCCCGACCTGGGTTTTCTAGGAATCTGGGTTTCTCAGATTTCCACAGAAAGCCTACTGTTACCCACTTATGTGATCACATGTAAACAACGTTTTCGTAATGGCAATCTCACTAGGTTGGAGAAGTTGTTATAAAAATAGAAAATAGAATAGAAAAGCCGTCACAATGTTAAGAGAGAGAAAGTGAATAAATTGTTAAATACACATCTTGTTCCACCCTATTAAGAGCACGTATGCACATTTGTTAAGCAACCATAATTTTCTTATGCACAAAGAAAAAAACACACCACAAAGTAGTGTGAACAAGACAACTGTACTCATGTCACACCAGTCTATAATTTATATATTTGTTTACAGTCTTTGAATAGAAATAAAACGGAGACCTACATATGTTTGGAAGCCCAAAAGCCATTACTTTAACAGATAGATAAAGCTAGCAATTTTACAGATTCCATGTTTGGAAAGGGCTTAAGTAAGGCTTATTATTTCTCACCTACCTTAGAGCCACACACAAACCTGAGCCAGTGCTGAAACATACTAGAAATAATAAGAATACAAAGTTCTAATATGACTTCTGTTCCATGTCTTTTTTGTGAATGTCACATCCCAAAATACATGGCATTTCAAGTCTAATAGCATGTCATCATGTTTTAGAGACTCAAAGGCCACATTAGTAATAACAAAGGAAATGGCAATGCTTTTATGCAACAGATGTTTCTTTAGATTTAATGCACTGCAGAGTTCCATAATTACGGGGTCAAGTTGGACCAAATGAAGACTGAAGTCTTTGCAGGGTGTGGAAGGTGGCATTTCAGGATGGACTGACTTCGTGCGTCAAAAAATTCAGTTCATTTTTAACGTTTACGTGAAAATTAATTTAATTGTTGCTCTTTACAAAATAAGACGCCATGTCAAACATTATTAGGGGGCGGGATAAACAACTGCAAACAATTATAGTTTAAAAATGTCAGGTCTCTGTGCATGTCAACAACAAAAAAAAAATGTTGACCACATGTTCCAGCTTACAGCCTGTTTAAACACTATATAGCATGTTAACATGTCTCCTTTCCTGGGCATCTTGACTTTATTGCATGCATTTCATTAGTATTCTCTTTGTGTGTCTTTCATATGAAGTTGCTCTGACATCCTTTATACTAAGTGATATATCTGCTGAGGTTTGGACATTGAACAGGCATGTAATAGACCTCTGTTTCCTCTCCTTCCCCATCAAGGTTCTCGCTTTCACTTCTCCTTCAACCTTTCTGTCCCAGAATTCAACCCCCTCCATAACCCTTTTCCTCACCTTCCCACCTCACCCCACGCTGCTCATCCCCTCCTCCCCTATACCATCCTGATCTGCGTGAATCTCCTCAGTGCCCCCCTCCTCACTTCCTCTCCCAACCTTCTCCGCCTCCCTTTTCTCCCCAATTACAAAGCACTGTCAGTGGGGTTGTCAGTGTTGCACTGAGGAGTGCAGGGCATAGGCAGATGCATGGCTGTTTGATCATTCTCTGCACATCCACGCAGAAAGCCACCCTGGATAAGCACACACTTTAGAGATAACGTCCTTGTATCATTTAAATGTTAATAGGCTTTCTATGGGCTCAAACCTACATTTATTATTGTGCAAATGAGCCAATTTCCCCATATCTGTGCTGTCGTTAGAGCTGGCATGTTTAGTTGTCTGAACATAATTAGAATTATTGTACTGTAAGGAAGAGAGAAGAGGATGGGGGAGAAAAGAGGAGGGAAGAGAGGGAGCTCATCGTCTGTTCTTCGTAGAGTGGGACAAGCTCTTTGGTGAAAGTTTCCTTTGAGAAAGAAAGAAACATTCTCGCTTTCTTTCTCATCCCACAGATTTATGGATCATCCCAATTTTCCCTCTGCTTTCGTTTTTTTTTCAGACGAGGCTGTTGGCACATTTTGCTTCTGTGGGGGCGTTGCTTTGCTATAAGCGGGGGTTGCGGAGTGAGCGAGAAAGTGAGAGACAATAGCAAATAACGTACCACAGATATACAGTTGGTGCAGAGAGTACAATCAATGTTAGACGAATCAATTTCAATATCAGGGATCTGTTGGGGGCCCTCAAGCCCTGATGCAGCAAACCCAAGGTGGCTCTGATGTACAGTATACCCCTCAGTGAGACAATGCTGTCTGTGTGTGTGTGTGAACCGTGTGGTCGTTTGGTTGAACTGTAAATCTGTACATTAGATATCATTCAGAGGCTGTCAGTGTTACTACTGGTCATCATTGGTTTCTCCTGTCATACATTTCCATATAGAAGCTGAATACCAATGGATGTCTTTTAACACTCAGTCTCTAAAATGACTGCTATTTGTAAGGCATCAGTTACAGTGTGTCAATGACTATTCTGCTGTACAATTTAATATATTCTTTGATAGCAGGGCATCCACATGCAATACAAGCACAGAAGGCTGCAATAATGATTATTTTCATTCATTCATTACATTCTGTGAGCTCATGTTGTCAGATGCGTCTGGTCCCCCTCCCATTCAGACAGATTTCCAGCACATCCGTTTATTTAAGATGGGGCGGGTTTGATGCAATGACTGTACAGACGAGCGACGTTGAGGCATTTTTGTAAACAACCAAAATGGCTGCTGCTGATGTGGAACGTTCTGAATCCGCTATCGCATCAGTATTAAACGAAACTGGACAGTATATTTTCCCTAAAAGAAGAACAAACAACTGCACTTAAAGCTTTTGTTGATAAGAAAGATGTGTTTGCCGTACTTCCGACAGGATTTGCTCAGCGCTACGTCACACGTTTTGTTGCTCTGATTGGTTGTAGGTCTATCCAATTGCGTCCAGAGGCATTTTGGTCTGTGTCCGTTGATAATGCCCCTTGGAAAATAAAGAGAAGTTCTACACCAGTTTGCATTTGTGAATTGGTCTGGCGATGTCAGGCTAGTATTAGCCCAAATAGAATAGAATACAATATTATATTCTGTAAATTATGTTAAAAAATGGGGGTAGTATTATATTTGAGGATTTGACATTTATGTATGCCCAACATCAAATATTCTTTTTTAATTGGAGAAGGGACCGGTGTAACACCAGCTTCTACAGAGAAAGTTGCATTATGGGTTGTTTCCGGTTTAAATTACAAGTGTTTGTGATGGCTCTTTTTATGTGTTTTTCTGCCACAGAGGAAACAAATTCCCGATGAGGGAAAACTAGTCGAAAGCGTCTCCCGGCATCTTTTCTGCAGAAACTGACGGGCAACCGAATTGTCTGTCAAGTAGCCAAGAATTAATGGTGTCATGAAATGTTCCGATGAGGAACTAAAAAGGGCAGTCTGAAAAATGCTAACTGAAAATTATTCTGACTGCTTCCACGATCCTGACAGAAGAGAGTGAGTATGTGACTGATAGACAAGCTACACAAATGTTGGATTTTATGTTTCACTTTTAAGAGAGAAATGGCTTCAAGAATGGACTTGGGGAATATCTTGGGGAAAATGTTCTAACAGGACAAGAGAAGTGTTTCCTATCATCAAAAATTATTTTTCCAAAAACAGCTGTTGGAAAAGGGGGTTGGTGTTATAATTGGGGTCATCTTATATTTGGGTCAATACAGTAATACCCTCATAAATACCCAAAGCCAAAGGTTACGTCTTCTAATAGCTTGTTTTGCCTGACCAATAGTCAAAAGAAATACTTGGGATCGTGTTCACGTGTGAGGGTAAGATTGATTTTGAGATTAACAGGTGGATGCAGCATCAGCGGTAATGTGCATTGTACCAGACTGTTGTGGTAGGGAGGGAGGTGAGTCTGAAGGCAAAGGTCTCGATTTACCAGTTGATCCATGTATGGTCATGAGCTCTGGGTAGTCACAGAAACAATGAGATCATCGATACAATCAGCCAATATTTGTTTCCTTCGCAAGGCTCGGGCTCACCCTTAGAGACAGATAAGGAGCTCGGATATCCGTAAAGACCTTGGAGTAGAATCGCTGCTCATTCACATCGAAAGGTGCCATTTGAGGTGGTTCGGGCTTTTGAATATAATGCCCCATGGACAACTCCCTGTGGAGGTACTCCAAGGTACGTCCAAGTACGAGGAGACCGAGGGGCAGACCCAGAACATGCTGGAGGGATTAGACATCTCATCTGGCCTTCGAATGCCCCTGGATTCCTCAGGAAGAGGTGGACGACATGGCTATGGAGAAGGATGGCTGAGCTACTTTGCTGCTACCAGACCCAGACTTGGATATGGGTCGGAAAATGGATGGATGAATAGATGGGATTATACAGAGACAAGCAAGAGACAAGTCAGTTAGAAAATTCACAAATGCCCATGTTGAGAGAAGATGGTATAAGAAGATGCATAAACATACTATATAGAAAGATGTTAATTTGAGATACATGTAAACCAATGGCCCTGGTTTGTCAGTGCCAGTGCCTTTAAGATTTGACATGACAACTACACATTTCTCATATCCATATTAAGACGTGAGTTGCAGTAGGCTGTAGCTAAGAGGACAATATCAGATTCTGCTGTCAAAGCTCACAATCCACAGAGATGTCAATCATCCCTCTCCCAAGCGACAGATGACCTCTATCATATCCCCCTTTCTTCTCTGTATCTGTACTGCACTTCTCTCTCCTCTCTTTTGCTGTCAACCTCTCTGTTTGCCTGTCTCTAACCATCTTCCCTTGCACCTGCATCCTTCAGTCTACCTTTCCATCATATTTTTCTCTATCCCCCCGTCATTCTTTCAACCTCTCTTCTTCATTCTGCTTTTTCAGCTCACCTGCTTGTTCCGTATTTCCCTTTCCACCCCAGATCCATCCTTCCCTCCTGTTCTCCTAATCCATTCAAAACCATCTTCTCATCTCCTCCTCCCCTCTGTTTTCTCTATTCCATTTTGCCGTTACTACCTGCGGCACCACTCCCACTCTCCTGTCCCTGCATGTTTAAGTTCTCATCATTGTCACTGCATTTCGTCTCATTCTGGAAGAGCTCAGGCAGGATCTAGCCCGTTGAAGGCCATCTGTTAGCCGATCTGACAGGGCTGAGTGTGGCTGTAACACTGGCAGTGGCCACTGGCACTGGCACAGTCCAGTGTCTGGCTATGGCAGCGCAACCAGACAGCCAAACAGACAGCCAGCTTTCACACTGTGTTTATAAACAGTCTGATTGTTCATTTTCAGGCACCTGGCGAAGATGCTCAAAATGAATTGTGGTTTAGTAGAAGGATGAGGTGAATCAATACGTGACAGCAAAAAGCTCCTGTACACATTTGGTCCTCATTTCCCTTCATCCTCCTTCACCCTTTCTCTGTCTCTACCTCCTGATCCTTTCCTCCAGGAAAAAAAAGTACCTCGACAACAAAGTATTACACACAGTGTCCGTTTCGCCCTCCTTTGCAATCAGGTTAGCCAGGCAAAAAGGTGTGGAATTGCTTACTGCTTTGTGAACCAAATCTGTGTTCTTGTGTTAATCCTGGTTTCTGGAGCCAAACCTGGAAGAACTGCTTTCCTTCATAACACACAGAGCATGGAGCATGCAAATATGCATATGGCTGCAAATGAATAGCATACAAAGCCAACACAAAAACCTGGCACACATTGTAGGTTAAGTACATTTAAAAAATTAAAACTCTCTTTCTCTCTCTAACACACAGACATAATGTAGTATAAAGGGGATTTCTCACATGAAGTTCAGTTTACTCATCATGAGGTGCACTACTCAAGCTGGAATTATACTATAGATACGGCTAAACGCTACTAACTCGGGACATGGGCATTTACCAGACATAGAGCGTCAAAGGAAAGTTGTTATGAAGTTGCATTATGCACATTGTGGGAGCTAGTGTTTGACTCTCAAAATAGCATCTTTGATTGATGCAGTGTCATCAGGTAAAAAAGTGAGTGAAATGGTGAGGAGTACCAGCTTTCTGCTTTAAATGGGCTCTCTACTCAAGTGTCATCACTTCAGTGAGTTGGCTACAAATGTTCCAAGCCTAAACTGGGGGCATAGAGTTTAAAACACATGGGCATTGCACAGTAGGCCTAATTGAGATGCTATTGAGTTCCATTATGGGAAGTGTAGGATCCAGGATTTTTGTCTTGTCTTTTACTTGTCAAAGTGTTGCACTCATTTGCACACACTAGGTAGAGGTAGTTGTGTGAAGAACGACAAAAGAGAGCTTAAGAGACAAGTTCAAATCCTCCATACTTTCTCTTTTCTGCACAGCCAGGTGATCGCTGCATGAAGTGGGCATGCTTGTAGGATTTTTGGTTTCGGAATGTTACAGAAACTGTCGGACGCAGGCAGGCCCCCTCAATTAAGACGTCTGTGTGGGGGGAGGGTGTTTCAGACACCTTTCAAACATCAGACAAGCACTTTGGTTGAAGCATACTGGCACCTTTAGTCTCAATGTGAACAAATCAAATCACTGACATTACATAATAATGTAGGCTATAATCGATGTAAACAAAAGCCATTGAACAACAGCGCACGATTACTAATGTGCAGGTAACAGAAATAATTATTATTCTTTGTATGCACTTCTAACCAATTAGAGTTTGACTAGATTTTATTATTCATATTAGACTGTACATAATGTGATTAAGGGTTTGATTAAGCATTGATTATGTTGCTCATAGGTAGCTTGTTAAAGTGGGTTTGGTTTCAGAAAAGACAAATGAGATCTTAGTGGGACACACACTACCTTTTCCCCCTTTCACCACACACACACACACACACACACGCACATGCACACACACACACTTTCACAAATAACTTCAAACAAACCCAAAACACACCCCAGAAGCCACTGGTGACTTGTTTGAAATCAGTTGATTTGGCAATTAA
Organism: Macquaria ambigua; assembly: GCA_008360985.2. Lineage (NCBI taxonomy): Eukaryota > Metazoa > Chordata > Actinopteri > Centrarchiformes > Percichthyidae > Macquaria > Macquaria ambigua. Next base: position 47,694 of record VMKM01002892.1, read on the forward strand.
CATGGCTGAGTAGCTGCTGAAAGGCTTTGTATTGATTTGCTTTTATGTGACGTTGGAATTCACATGACAAAAGATTATAATCAGTGCTTCCATGATTGTATGATTTGCAAGTGACTGCCTTTAATTACAGCTCAAACAAAATATAGATGCTGCATCTAAAAAGCCCAGTGTGTGTCATTGGTAAACTAAAACAGCTTCCAACTGCCTAATCAACTTTGCTCATATCAATTTACCTGAGGTAAATTTCGATTAAGAGAGGAGAGATTCCCACGTCGTAATTAAAAATGTTGACATTTAAGCTGCCGTTTCCATCTAAAGATAATTTCCTTCGGTGTCTTAAAGCTCTTAAGGTAATACTGCATACTTTGTCTATTACTAAACCTGGCTTCGCTTCTACATGTGATACAGAATCCAATTTAGTGGAGGGAACAGAGTCACACGTTCCATGTAATCTTTAATAACAAAATATCTCATAATACGCAGTGCTTCAGCAGGTTATTCTAGGAAAGAGCTGGGATTAACTGTCACAGGTGTTCTCACAAGTAAAAAAAGAGCAAACGTGTGTTTTTTGATCTTTTTATAAAAAGATAACCATAACAAATTCCATAAGGACATCGTGCCAACTATTATCAGAGATCCCATGTTGCTTTAGTCATCTGATTTCTTCACCAGTTAATACATATAAAAAGAAACAGTTGCAGAATAAAGTGATTCTTCCTTTTATTGAGGATCAAAAATGGGCTTTTATTGAATTTGTTTACCCCCCAGGTTGAATTAAGTTATCACTGAGCTACAAGAAACACAGCCTTGGAGATAGAAACTGATGGCTGTGGTGGAAGGAAAAAAGTGAAAACTATTGTAGCTTTGGGCGTGCATGCGTGCCAGCAGATAGTGTAACAGCATCAAATGACCAATAATAGCTTTACTATTAAAAAACAATTTATACCGTCCAAAATCACAAGTTTGTCTCAAGGGGCTTCACAATCTGAACAACTTTCTGTACCCTCTGTCCTTCAAGCAAAAGTCTGGCATTTTGGGTAATACCCTTATTTGCTTTCTTGTCTGTACGTTAAATATAAGGCTACAACCAGCACCCGGTTAGCTTTGCTTAGCACAAAAACTGTAAAGAGGGGGAAAGGTAACAATATCCACCTACCATCACCTCCAAAGCGTACTAATTAACACGTTATATTCTGTTTGTTAAATCCATACAAACACAAAGTGTTGGTTTTACACTATTTCTTGGCCAGGAACAGTGAGTATGCTCGTTACTGTGTGGTTCCCAGGCAACCACTGTAACCAAAACCACAACTTGTCATTTTTACAATTTAGTTTTTGTACAGAGTAAACAAAACATGTAACATGTTAATAAATGAGTTTTAGAGGTGCTGGTATGTGGATTTTGCTACCTTCGCACAGAGCCAGGCTAGCTGTTTCCCCGTTTCCCCTTTCATCTATGCTAAGCTAACCGGCTGCTGCCTGCTGCCTGCATATTTACCATACATGACTGTGGTGTCGTTCTTCTCATCTACTTCTCGGCAAGAAAGCAAATATGCATATTTCCCAAACTATTTCTTCAAGGACAACACATACGCATAGCATAGCGTCGGATCACTTGACACCCATAGCACATGTAGTAGGCCCTAGCTGTATTTGCAAGTCAAGGGAGTAAATGTGATTGTTACATGAAAAAAAAACTTGAGGCTACTCCAGGAAATTTGAAAAGATGGCCTACCTTCCACCTAAAGTGCCCACAACCTGAGTTTATGTTGCAAGTTTGACATGAGAATGTTTGTCCCTTGTGGGCTCTGTTTCCCTGGGCTGAGGGGAACAGGTTTGACTCACCTGTAGCTACAGGACTGGACTCTGTATCACCCACACAATGCAACGTTGAGGACAACCCGACATCCCCCTTGTAGAATGATCTAAGGTCCTCCTGCAGGTCTGGTGTGGACAGTAGCTGTCTGGCTGGTACGCGTCTTCTGGCTTGGGCCACACTGCTCCTCTCCAGATGAAGGCAGTTTGGGTTTTATTTTATGGGTAAAAAGGGTGGATGGCAACGTTCCTGATAATCTTACACACTGTAGTATAAATCAGTAGAACAAATAATTTACCCTTGCAGTTTTGTCTTGGTGTGCCACAGCGCAACACTGTTGCTTCACTGGCGTCTCCCAGGTGTTTGGCATCAGTAGCTAATTACTAGTCAGACCCGCCCTCTCTGTGTGATGTCAGTGCTGACCCTCCAGTCTCTTCCTACACACACCCTAATCTACCAGACTAAATAACATATCATAACCGTGATAAAATTGGTGCTGGCATATGTTCACTTGGCAACGTGTATCATTGCAGGTTTGCGTGCTTTGCTACGCCTTGATGCCACTTGTCTGTGGGCTTACACAGAAAACAACAGGCATTGTTGTTTTGACAAGTGTCATACGTCGCTGGTGAAAAGAATCAACGTCTTTAGCAACATTAAATCCTCAGCAAAGGATTTTAGTACAATGAGGATATGCATGGCATCAGCTTATGTATATACTTAGCAGAAAAATATGAAGTGCTTTGTTTTACTTCAGGTTTATTATTACACAGCATTCTTAGGAATTTGTTTCATAGCTTCTGGCTGTGCGCACACACGTTCAGTGTCTTGATCAATGACAAGGACAGATGCATTTCTCCAAATTGGTCCAAAAAAAAAAAAAAGATTTGACCAAAGCTTGCAGAGTTCAATTGAGGAAACAGTGTAAACATTCTCCCGTGGCTCCTGAATATCCTTTTTGTCCATCTGGCATCTGGCGAAGGACATGGAGAGGAAGGGAAAATGAATGGTGTGTCAGCTGACTAACATGCTCTGTGGCTACATTTGTATTCGTCTAACCTCACATGCCTGGCTTGTGATATCTGGCTCTTGAGTGGCAAGTGTAAGTCTTTGATTCGAAGATGTTTCTCCCCTCTGGGTGGTGGGCTGCTCTACAAAGTCATAACACAGCACAATGGGCTCCTTGTTGTCAGATGATTAGGCAGACTGGTGTGTGTGTGTGTGTGTGTGTGTGTGTGTGTGTGTGTGTGTGTGTGAGAGCGAGAGAGAGTGTGTGTTGTCTAGTTTGTCTGACAGCAGTTTCAAATAACAATACATGTCAGAGCTGGTGAATAAGCAGTCTGACTGGCAGAGCCTTTTGTCTTCCAGACCTTTTCAATATTGTGTGAGAATGTCAGTGTGTTGATTGGGGATTTGCCGGAAGGGGCACATATTGGAAGAAAAGTGAGCTTTAGTCAGTTAAAAAAGCTTTTCACATTTTTGTCTCTCTTCTAAAACATCTTTGCCTTTTCTGTATGTAGTGCGTGCGTGTGTGGGTGTGTGTGTGTGTGCGAATGTTCTCTCACACCCTGAGTGATGGGTTACTGTTAATGACAGAGTGTGTGGCCATCAAAGACAAACAGGTGAATGGGTATCTTTCTCTTTCACACGCATTTCTTTGCTTCCACCAGCATCCTGCCAAACTCTCCGTTAACACATCCTTGCTGTGACTGATCTCTTTCTTTTCTTTCTCATGCCTTGTTTTTGTCATCTCGATAAAAAAAACAAAAGACTCTAGGATGAAAAATGTGCTCAACAGCTAATAACTAGCTAAATACTAATTCACATGTTATTGTTTTTAGAGCACAGTTGCAGCAAGTCCTCTGGCGTTATTACAGCTCAAGCTGCAGCAAATTAGGTCAGCGAAGGGCAAGGGAAGCACTACATGAAAGAAAACCCCTTTTTAAAGACAAAAGAGAAGCAGAGGAAGAAAAGAAAAAAAAAAGGTGAATGTGACTAATTAAATTAAACATAGCTTGGCTTGAGGGCGGCTTCGGGAAGAAGTGCGGTAAGACAGGATGTGAGAGGTGGGGCTGGGAGTAGAGGCAGGATATTTAACTGCATATCAGGTCATAGAAATCAAAGCCCTGGGGCACAGCTGAGCCTCACATGTCCCACCCGATGAGGTGCGAGCGCAGAGACGAGCTCTGACCTTTGACCTTCAACCTCTCCGTGTTTTGGAAGAGGTCACGGGAGTCACATCTGCCTCTCTGTTTGGCATCTCTAGCCCTGAGGGAAGTGTTTTTAAGCTGACAAGGATGTATTGGCAGGCAAGGAGATAATGGTTGATAACACGTTTGTTATTATGTGTAGTTTTTACACGGAGCCCTTTAGGCGGTTTCTGAGCTCTGAAGGTGTCCTGTTTTGCATATGACGAGGTGGAAGGTTCATGCCTGGATTGTGTAATGAGTCATAATATAGCTAAAGTGAAGGGTTCTGGTAAATGTGATTTCCACTCATTTCTTTTCAGTAAAGGGCTAATGCATTGCATTGTTCGACAAGGATATGTGGTTATTACTGTTGCTATATCAGATTCACTGAAGCAGAAATATATGATGTAGGCCACTTAACCAGCATCACATTGAATTTATTGACTTTTTTAATGTTTCCCACTGGACATTTAAACTGATATTTAGCCAGCAAAATGTGAGCCACAAGTCCCACAGGACTCCACTTTAAGGAGAAATCCTGCAAGACTCAAAGCTAAGCACTAAAATAGAGATAAGGTTCATTTTGTTAAAATTAGTTTCATACATGCTTTTTTCTCCAGCAATGACCCCCCCACCTCTCTTCTCATTTCCATTCTCGTTTCGTTCTGTCTCCCTTTGTATTCTGCTGCACTGTCTCCATCACACGTATCAGGAATCACCCGTGTATGTCCAAAACAATAAGATTCTCTTCTTCTTTTTGCTAAAAACGAGTGCAATTAGGACTGCTGAATTTCACTCTGTGGCAGGCAGCACTGTGTCTGCTACAGCCTCAGGGCTTTCTTGATATGGATGGGATTATTATAGCGTTGACGTGCAGCCACTCGGCTCCTGCAGAAACATGCACAACCCCCAAACAAATGCACACAAACTAGATTTATTTTTCAAAACAATTATTGCCAAGGTATGATGCTACCTTATTTTGGCACAATCAGTTATCTGCTGGGTGGGCTCAGTGGGGTAGAAGTAGGCCACAAGAGACAGTGTGTGTGTCTGAGAATGCGCACAAGCTCCCATCAGTGCAGGTTGCAGGCCCAAGGCCACGTTTAGCCATCCTACTTAATAAACTTTCACTGAGCTCACTGCATGATATCTGACCTGGAACAAGACTGGAAAATAGCAGAGGCAGAATGATAAGGAAACGGAGATGATGGAAAAGAGGAAATTAAAAATGGAGAGAATTTGCACTGGAATTACTGAGAAAATTTAAGAATGTAGTATACACTTTAAGTATAAGCACTGATTTGGTGAACAAAATACAAGTATCTTTTAAAGCTCAGTAATTAAAAACGTTGCATTATATGTTTGTTCAATCTGTACAAAAATCAAAGTGTAAAAATGACACGTGGTTTTACGGGGGGTTATGTGCCAGACTATTTCTTGGCTTGGAGCTAGAGCCAGAAAACTATTAGCTTAGCTTTTGACAGAGCCAGGCTAGCTGTCTTCAGTCTTTATGCTAAGCTAACCTGCTGCTGGCGTTAGCTTCATATCTACCCCACAGACATGAGAGTGATATCAATCTTCTCATTTAACTCTCTGCAAGAACTATTGCTTTAACTGCATGTTGAACGATAGCCATATTGTTGAAACACACACTCATATGTAATTTAGACATTAAAAAAAACAAACTTTTCAGTTAAATTTAGCTCAGTTTTAACTTTGATATCTAGACATCTTTTGGCCTGCAAATCACCAATTTAGTCTGGCTCAACCTACTAACACTTAAACTAGAAATCTTTTGGACTGCAAAATACCAAATCAGAGAAAAAAATAGAAAAAAAATAGAAATGCAAGGGTAAATGCTCACATGTAAATTTACACACACACATTCACATATAAAAACGGATGCACTTACACTTATGCACGGACGCTCACATCATTCACTGGGTCTCAAATCTCTGCCATTTCTAACTATTATTGTGTCCACTTTTGAGAGTGAGAGCGGATAACAACTTTGTGTGTGCAGTGATCGTCAGTTATGATCAGAATAATGAGTAGTCAGGGGTGAAATGCCAGAGCAAGAAAGATAAGGTAACAAGGAAAAAAAGATCATAGCTGACTCAAATTGTAATTCTCAGTTCCTTTCTCTTTCTCTCTCATGTGTCAGTCTCTTTTAAGGCTCTCTCGCCACACGTCCACCTCATCCCTCATCTCTTTTATCTGCCTGTTTCACCCGCTCATCTTCACCACTGCCTCATTTACAATTGCTCCTCTGCTCTGGAGAGCGTTAACCTCGGTCGTCTGTTCGCTGGGCCCGAAGGCCATGATTAGAGAGACGGGAGAGAGAGA
>VMKM01002893.1:0-53943 GCA_008360985.2 Macquaria ambigua
TACCATTGACCATCGCATTCTATTACAGAGACTAGAACATTTAATTGGCATTAAAGGCACCGCACTAAGCTGGTTTAAATCCTATTTATCAGATCGATATCAGTTTGTACATGTTAATGGTGAATCCTCTATGCACACCAAAGTTAGTCACGGAGTTCCACAAGGTTCTGTGCTTGGACCAATTCTGTTCACCTTGTATATGCTTCCTTTGGGCAATATTATTAGGAAGCATTCTATAAATTTTCATTGTTATGCAGATGATACCCAATTATATTTATCGATCAAGCCAGATGAAACTAATCAATTAGCTAAACTTCAAGCATGCCTGAAGGACATAAAAACCTGGATGACCTACAATTTTCTGATGTTAAACTCAGACAAAACCGAAGTTATTGTACTTGGCCCCGAACACCTTCGAAACACATTATCTAAAGATATAGTTTGTCTAGATGGCATTGCCCTGGCCTCCAACGACACCGTAAGGAATCTTGGAGTTATCTTTGATCAGGATATGTCCTTTAACTCCCACATAAAACAAACCTCAAGAACTGCCTTTTTCATTTACGTAACATTGCAAAAATCAGGCACATCCTGTCTCAAACAGATGCAGAAAAACTAGTCCATGCATTTGTTACGTCTAGGCTGGACTATTGCAACTCTCTACTATCAGGCTGCCCCAATAAGTTCCTTAAGACTCTCCAGCTGATCCAGAATGCTGTGGCACGTTTACTGACAAGAACCAGGAAAAGAGATCATATCTCTCCAATATTAGCTTCTCTACACTGGCTCCCTGTAAAATCCAGAATAGAATTTAAAATCCTTCTCCTTACCTTCAAAGCCCTTAATGGTCAGGCACCATCATATCTTAAAGAGCTCATAGTACCCTATTACCCCACTAGAGCATTGCGCTCCCAGAATGCAGGGTTCCTTGTGGTTCCTAGAGTCTCTAAAAGTAGGATGGGAGCCAGAGCCTTCAGCTATCAGGCTCCTCTCCTGTGGAACCAGATCCCAGTTTGTGTACGGGAGGCGGACAACCTCTTCACATTTAAGAGTAGGCTTAAGACTTTCCTCTTTGATAAAGCTTATAGTAGGGCTGACTCAGGTGAGCCCTGAGCCACCCCTTAGTTATGCTGCTATAGGCCTAGACTGCCGGGAGACTTCCTATGATGCACTGAGCTCCTCTCTCCTCCTCTTCATCTTCCTCTCCATCTGTACGCCCTCATATCCCATCAATGCTTGTTACTAATTCAACTTCTTCCCGTAGTTGTGTGCTTTCTCTCCCCTTTTTCTCTCCTTCTGTTGCTTTCTGCAGGTGTTTCTGCCTCCGGAGCTGTAGGGTCTGGATCTATGGTTGCGGCCGCCTGCTGCCCCCGTGCTCCTCTCTGCACCCGCTGCTGCAGTTGCTGTTGCTATTATTATTAGTATTGCTGCTGTAATGTTGCTCTTAGTATTGTTTCTGTTGGTGTTGACAGCCATGCCATTGCCGCGGCCATTGCGTTACATCTCTGTGTGAAACTGTATTGTGCTGCTGTATGTTCTTTCCTCCTGCTCTCTCTCTCCTGCTCCCCCCCTCCCCCTTCAACCCAACCGGTCGAGGCAGATGACCGCCCACCTAGAGCCTGGTTCTGCTCGAGGTTTCTACCTGTTAAAGGGGAGTTTTTCCTTGCCACTGTCGCATAGTGCTTGCTCATGGTGGGAAAGGTTGGGTCTCTGTAAATATAAAGAGTCGGTCTAGACTTGCTCTACTAGAAAAAGTGCCCTGAGATAACTTTGTTATGATATGGCGCTATATAAATAAAACTGAATTGAATTGAAAACCATATCTGTACAGTCTGCTTGTTTCTATGTGTGTACATATATGTATTTTTTATGTGCATGTATGGATGTCTCTGTTTATTTGCACTCTTTTATTCTGTTTTTATGTAAAGCACTCTGAACTGCTTTTGTATGATATGGTGATATACAAATACATTTGAATTTGAATTTGAATTTAGCTACAGTTCGACATTTGCAGGCCTTGCAGTACTTCTCAGCTGCATTATCCATACCAAACCACTGGCTTATTTGTGAATTTATTACATGTGAAATGCAGTTTTACATGTGTAAGAGATAACAGTTAATTGAAATTGTTGTCCCTTACAAAATACAATGTGTTTTCACATGTAATGTCATACATTTCACTTGCCATATTTAAGTTGTTGGATTAGAAATATCTAATCTTAGGTATTGTTTGTTCCTCAGTTTTTCTATACTAATACATAAGGTCCAGTGAAACTCTGACCACACCCAACATCACAGCTGCTTGTGGTCAGGTGTGGTCTGTTGTACTGGTGACTACACCCAACTGTGATTTAGCTTGCTACCATAGTGCCACACTACATCACATCCTAAAGTGTCCAGTTCATAATAGCTTTACGTACCTCCTGTAGTTCTGGGTCTGTCGCTGAGGCTTTTTCCTCTTTTTACATTGCCAGGCCTTTGGGCACACTCTTCTATGAACGTCACAGATTCTTCTCAGTCATGTTTGTTTGTATGTATATATGAGACCAGAGGCCTGTACTACGAAGCAGGATTTGGGTGTTAGCGAGGTAACTTCAGGTTTAACCCTGGGTTTTCAGGGTTACGACGGTGGTTTACTTCCTACATTGCCATGGTAACTTATGCTGCAGACCTGATGTTCGAGATAACAGATAAACACCTATAAAGCACCGCCTACTGACCAATCAGTTCTTGATTGGTATGGCATCACCAAAGAAGATCCTGTAAAGCTCGGTGTGCAGATCGTGAGAAGGGCTTTTTTTATATGAGAGATGTAGATTCTTGTCGGAGGGACTGACTTATCTGTGTCAGCTTCTTGCAAGCAATGTCAAAGCCATTTCACTGTTTTTGTATAGCGATATCATCCTACAACAGCTAAAGCCTTGTTTTTGTTGTATTTATAAGATATGAATGTAAGCCTACTAACCACTGTGGAAGAATACAAAAATAATCTTACTAGTGTAGATGCCCCAGTTGTATATTGACTGTCTATTATTCTTACTAGTGTAGATGCCCCAGTTGTATATTGACTGTCTGAGAATTTGCTGTTCTTCTACCCCTCGTCTCCTGACCCCTGCTGACACTGTCCTACTAGACCCTTGATCATCCTAGCTTGCATCTCATGATTATAGTAGCCTTGACACCCCCCTCTCCTTTTGTTCCTGCATCCTGTACCATATGTCTGTTAACCACCACCCATAATTTACATAGTGTCTGACCACTCTTTGTTAACCTTATATAAATGACCCTCAGCCCTCTGCTCGGGGTCAGTCTTCTGTTCCAGACACGGTCTGTGACACTATGACTCACCGTTTTCCGGATTACTGAATAAACTTCCCTTCCATCACAGCAAACTTTGGGTTGGATTTTACTCTTTTCTTCAACACCACTTTGAGTTATGTTTCATATTTATTTTTGATTGGCTCCCAATATTGTCAAACACACCATAAGAATACATCAAATTAACACATTAATGGAATACTAAGGATGGGGATTAATGAACTGATCATATTAAAGTTCCAAGCTTTTTTTGCTCAAACTTAGCTGTTTGTGTCTGCTTGGATTTGAAAGTTTGCTTCGGCTGAATTTTCTGGCCCCTCCCAAACTGTGATGAAATAGGCAAGACTAAGAGGTATTATGTATGTTGTATATACTGACACTTACCCACAGACACACATAACCTCTCATAGTAGAGCTGCGAGTGCAGTTACAACACAGGTACCCACACAGTAACTCACACAGTAGCCAAGCCTCCTACAGTCGTTGCTCCCTCACTCCTCTGTTGCATTTTTAAAATATGCTAGGAGAGAGGGTTCTCTAGCAGAATATGAGGATGTAGTTACCCTTTAACTTTACAATTAAATGAGTATTGGGTATGTGTGTGTCAACAGAATGCAGTACAGTCCTTAGTCATACAGACTGTGAATGTAAATATTGCAGTGGGTGTAGGTAATTACCATAAACCTCCCCGTGAAGCTCCTTGCTGGCATGTGTAACAGAGGCTGCATTTATGTGTGCTCTATCTCCAACAGTGGAGTTAAAAGGGAAAAGAACAGCTATGCATATGAATTTGTGTATTCCACATGGGAGAGAAAATAAACAATTAAAATAATTCAATCAGCAAGTCAGGCACATCTCTGATTAATGCTTTTTTATGAACAATAATTTACATCTTACAAAATGAAATAATTATTTTAGTAATTATTTGTTTAAACATTGAATGTTTGCATTACTGTACACTGTATTTAAAGACACACAGGCTTTACAATCATGCTGATCCCTAGTTGTTCATAGTATTAATACATTCTATACAGTTACAACATATTGCAGTTATTTGGCATTAAATTGCTATTACATGATTTATCCCTTGTGTTTGTCTGTGTGTGTGTGTGTTACCCTGTTAAACTGACAATTTTAAAATGATATTCCACACAAAATATATCTTTTGAGTATTAAACACTATAGGCTTAGAAGATGGCTGTTAGTTTGTAGTTTGTTCTTTAACAGAGAACAGAAGATGCGGCCAGCTTGGGTTCATGACAGGTAGAAAAAAGTTGTTCTTAGCATTAGAAAATCAGGAGGACTGTTTGGGACACTGTGGAAATACCTTGTGAAATATATATAATGCGAAAATAACTTTTCTAAAAGGATTTCAGAAGTGAAAGGAGAAAAAGGAGCTGGAGAACAAGTTTGCCAAGCTTTTATAAAAATAGTCACCCACCAGTGAACACTCCTGCTATACCTGGTCCCGGTAGCATTAGCAAGGATGCGGCCGAAGCGTGCATCAGGTCATAACCATCAGAGCTCCAGGTGGCTCTCCAAACTGGCAAAGATGCTTATTGTGAATCACCATTGAGTCATATCTACATTCTGTGATGTTTGCACTGCCCTGCTATAGTTCATGAAGTTACCTGTTACCATCGCAAGACCAGAGACATATTTTCTAAAGTTAAAACAAATTAAAAACTACTTGCACCATGGCAGGGGAGAGACTGGATGAACACCAGATCCAGGGAGTTTGATTTAAAAGACATTTTTAAAAATTCTGCACAGCAAAAGGCTCATCTGATGCCATTCAAATAGTCAATGTACCACTGATGTCTTTGGATATCCTGACAATTTTGTAGCCGCTGTGAAGCCAAGCTGACCACTGCCCCTGTTCTTCATTATGGAGCAACCTTTTACAGCCACCAATCAAGTTTGGCTGTAGTCAGTGTTTCCTACTGATAAGATACATTTTGGATGGAGTATTATTTATTTGATTTGTTGTGGTGTATGATTGTGTTGAAAGGTATTTTACAATGAAATGAACACATTAAAAGTTTTAAAACTTGCCCATGCAGCTGAGGGATGTTTACAGTACCTAACGTTTAGGGTTCTTGCCATCCCCACACATAGCTCCTAACCAAACACAGAGCTTTACTCCATGCATTACACACCACTGTGTGTTGGCCTAAAAAAAACACTTTTAGCACACGTTTATATGAGACATGCAGCATTGCTTGTACAAGGTTATTGACTCAAGCACTTTGATCATTTGCCCCAGATCACTGAGACCAAAACTGTGGATTTCTATCCATCACTGCTAAGTGAAAATCAAAGGGACAAGATCTAATAGTATGGGAATTAAGTCACATGTATCCTGATTATTTTTCTTTTTGTGCATATGGCCCTGAATGGTGACATTCATTACTGTTACTGATTCACTGCTTTACTTCACTGCTCTCCCCCATTTGATCAATCCAAGGATTGGAGAAGTTAGAGACCTTTGGGGTGCGTCTCCCCGCCCTTAAACCACTCCTGGCTCCAGTTTGCCAGTATCCTCCACCTTCCTGGGCCTGCTGGATCCTGAAGGCCTCTCTCAGGTTCTGAGCTCGGACCTCCTTGCTCTGGATCTCTTCTACTACTCGACTAGGGAACCAGCCCCTTTCGCCGTCATGGAGCCTTTCACCCATCATCCAGCCTGGAATACAGAAGACACAGAAATATCAGAGGTGACATGAAGATGGAAGGAGAAAATTACAGAAAACAATACACAAGACAAAATATTTAAACTAGAATTTTTTTATTATTATTATTATTATTATTTTTTTTTTTTTACAAGCAACGGCCTCAAAGGGGATAAAAAAGCAGATTTGTGCCTCTACACACCATCATCTGTTCTCTCTAGGAGGTTCAAAACATCAGCCATCTCAATGGAGAGTTCATCTGGCTCCTGAGATGAGTATGACTGAATACACTGCACCTGTGGAGAGTCTGATAAATATCACAGATAGATTAAGCTCATATCTCCACGTCTGCATGTTGAGGATTGCACTCAATGTTGATGTGATATTCTGTCTCACCTGGTTGATGGGCACTAGTAGACATAAAGCGCGTGCGCCGGTTAGGAGTGAGAGCACACATCCATCGAAGCTTATCACTCCTGTCCACAGGATGCACCATTGATTAGTAATCAGTTAAAGGTAAATTCATTTTTTATAGTATATATAGTGAGTTATATAATCAGATATTGTATTAATGAATTCTCTAATAATTGGTATGTATCTATTTATCTCAGTTTATTTATTGTAGTTTGCTAATGCAATGCAGCTCTTTAGATATTTTTGTGCTGTGCTCCCTGTGTCTGCTGTCATAAAGATTTCTATTAAATAAATGTTAATTCATGTTTCTTTTCCTGTCCACAACTATACACCTGCACCATTTTTACACCTGCTCTTCAGAGGTGGAGAATTTTTCCACACAAAATTGACCACTGACCCTACAAAAATTCCAGTCTGTTCTACCTGTTACAAAAGCCTTTGTACATTGGTCCAAATGCACAAACAACTATGTTTAAGTACAGTTAAATGTGGAAGTAGCTACATATGCCTCTTATGCTCATGAAGAAATAACTGATGAGCATTATTATTATTATTAGACTGCAAATCGGCCACATGTTTTGAATAATGACAAACGAGTAGAGACAGGACAAGAAAGAGGCATCTTGTACAGAAATATTACAAGGGGACTATGTCACACACTTTTTAATGGACATAATGAACTGCCAATGTACACAGTTTAGAGGTAGTAGAAGCATAGTTATACTATCGAATTACTTCAGATACTTTCTATTGGCTTCCCAAAGGGAAGTATACCTCTCAGCTCACAGTTTAATGTGAAGGTTTTCCTCCACTTGGTGGTCTCCTGTGTTTCCTAATACATCTTACCATCATTCACTGCTTTATCTGGTATACACTGGTCCTCATTCAGTCATTAAGTGTCATCGCTGTATTCATTGCATTTATTCATCATTGCATTTATTCACTCATTTGTGTGTTTAGTAGTTATTAATTGTGTGCGTAGTTAGTAGTTCAATAAACCTTTCATTTATGAAGAACCTAGAACCTGGTTATGTGAGCAGTTTGTGTGCATGAAGTATTACGGTCACTGTACACGAGTCAAAAACTTAGTGGCAACCTCAGAATTGAGACTGAATTTATCTGAATTTAATTAAAGCTGTTATTTAATATTGTATAGTATTGTAATATTATATTATACTGATTATTTCTGATAGCCCAAAGTTAGTGCAATCACTCTACTTCATCTTTTTGTACCGATTAATGTGTTAACATTATATAATTTTGGTGTCTCTTTAAGGCTTATTAATTATCTTAACATATTTTGGCATCCTTTAAGCCATTTTCCCACATTAGTCAATTTGCTTTCACAAACGAACTCATCCAGAGTTTGCTTGGAAGCGGACCAAGGTCCATCTTTTCATGCGGTCTCTTCGTTTTCTCTCACTACCCTTATCCACATCTCATTTGCAACCACTCAGTGGAATCCTAAACTGATTCTGTTTCAGATACTCACATACTGGAGGTCTTGAGCATATAGCTGACTGAACGCTCCTCTTGGTTCTCCAGCAGTTTAAGATTAAAGACATTGGCCAGTAGCTGGCCCTGGTCTTCAAGATCTTCAGTCCTCAACATGGCCCGTGTGCATGAGTCAAGAACCTGGAACTTGTCCCCACTGATAACAAGTTGACTGAATTAACATTCCCTGCTTTAAGTGCAACAATCGACAGATTTTTGAATGTCAACACAAACAACAGTTTATTAGGTTACACTTAGCTAAAACTAATGCAGTCTAATACATCAGTCCTGCAATAAATCCTACCTTCATGAAGACTTTAATGTTCAGTTTTTGTTGAAACTGTTTTAGAGAGGTGTTGTTCAACTATATGGTCATTTTGGAATATGTAGTTTGTATTTCATTATAATGAAAGGTGTTTCTATTATTTTGTCCACCACATTTATATCAATGAGGGTTGGCTAAATAACAGAAACAACTCTCTGTATAATGCAGTACAGTTCAACTGCACCACAAACCACATCCTCCAAAATGATCAAGTTGAATCTCTCTAAAATAAACTGAACATTATAACCTTCATGAAGGTAGGATTTACCAGGACTGTTGCATTAGACTGCATTTTAGCTAGCGTTTTAGCTAAGTGTACCTAATAAACTGGCAACTGAGTGTAAAGAGTCTGACAAAACAAGCCATTTGTTAAAACACAAGAGAGAATACCTTACCAAATGCTTACCTAGAGCTGCGCTTGGTGACCAACAGCAGATTGTTAAAAAGGAACAAGTAGACTGGTTGGTAGAGTTTACGACTCCGCATGGTCCTAGTGCTCTTAGGTCCAGCCATCAGCTGCACTTCACCCTTCTTTAGCAACCAGCGCGAGTGGGAAATGATGGGCACAGACTAGAGGGGTTAACAGAAGTCAAAATATAGGGGTATAAAGTAATGTTTCAACAACAAATTAATGAAACTGTATTTTATAGTTCCTGCACAGTGCCATTCTGATGCTTTAGTTTGTACGTCATTTGGTCACTTTAGACATTAAAGAAACCCTGTAGTGACTTGTTTAACTTTAACTGATAGATCTACAGTACATTTATATTTGCAACTGTGTTTTCTTTGACCTCTATGCCATAAGTAGGTGTAGAAAACCTGCCTTCAATCACAAACTTAAATAACTTCTGATCAGTTAAATCAGTTCTGTTAGTCAGTTGAGGTATGTGGAAAACAGTTAAATCACAAAGAACCAAACATAACTTCCAAATTAATGAAAATAAGCGGCAACTCAGCAATCCTCAATGAATTTCAGAGGGATTGAGTGTGTTTGTTTTTATAATTCTGTAAATTCTGAAAGTCTGTTAAAACTGAAAACCATGAGCCTCAATCACATTTTATCAAAAGTAATCTTCATGATGCCACAGTTGTCTAGCACTATTAGCACCATTATCAGGAAAAATATTAGGCTACTGTATTATACAGCCAGGGCCAGAAGTGATTTGGGGGACCAAAGCAAACACTTGGAATGGGGTCTTCCCCATCCATTTCACATGTACAGTACCAGTCAAATGTTTGGACACACTTTCCCATTCACTTGAATGGGAAAGTGTGTCCAAACATTTGACTGCCAACAGCCAGTTGCAGCAAACACAGTTACTCTCTGGACATTTCAAAAAAACCTAATTTGCTGAAAAACAATAAAATTATTTTTTAGAAGTAAGATGTAAATGTTGGTTGGTACTGTTGGTAGATAGCTGACCACTCTAACCATAATGATGCATGGAATTCCAGTGAGAAATGGTTACTATTAATGACACAGTAATAACACCGTCTCTCATCAGTTTAACTGCACAATGGATTGATGAGGATTTTACTCCCCAGAGAGTCGTTCTACAAGCAAAGCAGTTTCTGGGTTCGCACACTGGCCATGCCATAGTAGGTGCGTTTGATGATATACTTGAGTGATGCAGGACTCCTTAGCCTGCCGTGTGTTGCTCGCACCCTCCTGCTGGCTGTTAACGAGGGTCTTTTGGCTCAGGGAAGTGTAGCTGATGCAGTGGCAGTCAGATGTGAAATAGTCGGACATTTTAAACATTCCGCCTTAGCCTACTCCTGCCTGTATATGAGCTTGTTTTGTAAAAGCGATCAAACACAAAGTATTTCTTTGTATTTTCAGTATTAACTCTTTAACCAGCAGCTACATGTTGGATGTTCAGTAAAACAGAGAACACACACATTACAAGGAGCGATAAGGAGCATGCGCCCAGGACACATGCAAGTTTCAGAGTTGCCACCTGTGAGCGTGTGTGTGTTTTGACCAAAAACACAATGATAACCTAGTTGGTTAATAGCGACACAGTTTAGTGACGAATCAACTACAGATGCAGTTTTCAAAAGGCAACTGAGTGAAACTTCATCATCATCCTCAAGGCTGTTACACTGACAAACACCCGACTAGATGTGTTCATCAACAACAGCAGTAACACACAGGTTTATATTTCACATGTGAATAGGTGATACTGCAATTTCGATTTTGGTTTATTGTGTAGACATGCAAGTGCATGGAGGATACTGACTGGACAAAAAGCGTGCACAGCCTTTTAAGATTGATATATAATGGTTGTGGCCCATTCTGAGAATTTCACTGCCTCTATAATTCTTTCCTACAAAAGCCTCTCTATTTCCTGCTCTACTTTCTTTTTCATAGCAAAAGGTACTGACCTCAGCCTATAGAAGCAGGGTCTGGCATCACTGGCTACATGTATATTTTCTGTGAAGCTTTTCAACATCCCTAGCACATCTTTAAACACTGATGTCTTGACAACACTTTCTATAGTGTGTCTGCTCTGTCATCTATCTTATGTACAGGTTGCCATTCTACCTTGACAACCAGTACTGCTAACATCTTAGCAACGCCTTTGTGTTCAACTTTGATCCTGGAATCACCTAGTATTGGTACTCTATGGCCACATGTCCTCAGTTTTATCCTACACTTAGCTAGCCTGGGTTTGTTTGCGCCTTTGGTCTACCCACAGCCAGTGTCTACCTCATAGGTTACATTTCTTCCATTTGCTTTGAAAGCTTTTTTTTGTTGGCTCTTCGCTTGGAATGACTTTCCCTTCATTTATAGTGTATAGTGTAGTGTTTCATGTGATACATAGTGAAAACTTCCTTACTATCACTGCCCTTTTCTTGCAGAAAATGAGCTCTCTCACCATGTTTTTCTCTCCCCCCTTTAGTGTGTTTAGCCACTTGAGCCTTTTCTTTTTCAAACGTTTCCATCCTGCGGGTTCTTTTGATGTGCCCCATCCCATAACACTTCTTGCTGGCAAACCTGCAGTTTCTTGCCACATGGCTTGCCCCGCTACATCATTTTCTTGTTTCCGTCTTGACTTGTCAAGACTGTCATCTTGTTCACAGACTCACTCGTTTCCATTTACGAGTTTCTTTCATGCTGTGCAAATCCACTGTCTTTATTTGCTTCTTCCATGGCCTGCACAAACTTGAGAGCTTTTCCAACAGTCAGTCCATCCTCTGACAGTAGCCTCCCCTGTATTCTGTCATCATTTATTATATAAGTTACAGTCCTGTGCGAGCTTCCTCAGCTCTGCCACATATTCAATCACACTTTCTTAAGGCTTTCTCTCTCTGGAATGAAATTTCCACCATTGCATTTTTTCACTCGGTTTTGGGTGAAAATGGCTGTTTAACAGTCTTTCCAGTTCCTAGTATGAATGAACCCTCTCCAAATCTGCAATGTGCCATCATGAAAATAGAACTGTTTGACTTCATTACAGTTGGAAATGCAAGACAAGATAGTTTACCTTGGATTTAAACTCCAGCGTTTTCTCAATGCTGATAAGCTCCTCAGTGCGACTCATTTTTCGCACCCCCTCGTTACACTCTTTCACAATCTGAGGAAGACACAAATATACACCATCAGTCAATATCCTTAGAAAATCATATGATATTGTTTTCTTTTCTTTATATTTTATATTTGGTTCTCATTGTTATGGAATGCATAAAACATTTCTTTTCCAACACTAAAACTGGTATAAAAGTGAAAAAAACAAACAAAATCTGGCTGAAAATCATGCATGAAATCCCATTTGCTGCATTCTCTGTTGTTGCTGCTCTGGCTACTCTTTTAATTCATGTAAGAGAACTTGGGCTTGATGTAACCAGTTAAGATTTGTCTGAGTTATCTACCAAAATAAAGTGCAAAAGACAGCTGTGGAGGTCACAACGTGGTCAACCACAACCAGAAACATGCAAAGAAATCATGCATGTAATAATAAAACATACAATATGGCAAATATCAATAACAGAATGTCAGTTGTGTTTCACAACAAATCCTTATTCGAGGTTCTGCCACAGAATGTTTGGTTTTTTGTAGGAATCTGTCTCCATCACCTGCCATTTGTTCAATTCTAATGTGCTTTTGTTGTCTTTATGAGTGTCAGTCTGGGCCAGCAGGGGTATGCACACTGCAGTATAACCAGCTTTAATATCAATTGCTAATCCACTTTGGCAATTATAATTGGACCCAGTGAATTTCTAATTGTGGCCTCATGTTGCACAAAATTCTAATTGTCCGATTTTTGGTTTTTATATCCTGTGTCTCTCCTATCAAATCAAACTCGCTTTTCTTAACTAATGTCCCATTAGTTTATTTGTAAATTAACTGTGACCTGGACAGGGCGCAAAATCACGGTAGGATTACCAATCACACCTGACTTCCCAATTAATGTATTGCCGAAATACAACTCCAGTCAGATGCACCATTGTGTGTCATTTCTAAACAGCAATAACCATGGAATCAGCACTACACTGCATTTAAAGTGAGAAGATGATGGAACTGCCCACAAGCAGCTGGTTTTTGGAGGTACTGGCAGCGTCTTCCTCACCCAGTTTGAGCTGGCCATGCTCTAAGAATGATCCCTCACTGTCTTAATTCCCAGCCAAACAAAAAAAAAAGCAAAGATGTTGTTTTGAAGGGTCTTTAATGACTCAAAGAGACTGGTGTGAGTTATAATCAGCATCTCTTTTGCTCCTTATTTTTCTTATCACTTTCTCTGAGGCCATCAGAACATATATTTCAGTCAAATATCAAACCCACAAACTTCTTAAAAGTCAGTAATATGGGAAATTATGTAGCCTTACAAGGCCTTTACGCTGAAATCAAGTCTGCATCAAAAGGGGGCAAGGGGCTAAGTTTGTGGGGGCATATTGCTTCAGGTACTGGTGAGATGATAACATACAAACCAGGGAGGTTGTCAGACACCAGAACACTGCACAGCTGTTTGTAATACATGGTTTTACAACATTAGAAAGTTATCATGGCAACAATCATTTTATCCTTCATCTCAACATCAATGTAAATTATGCCATTCATAATACAAAGTAATATTCTAGGAATGTGTGCTTGCACATATCTGATCTAGCCAACGCAGTGCGTAAATAAATGTGCCAACATTAATAATAGTGTGACGGCCCCAGGGCCTCTGCCAGGACTTGGGTGTTTTGTGGTGTTGCTGTGTTTGTGTCTTTCAGTGTTGGTCGTGGTTGGATGGAGCTGAGGCCATCAAGGAATTGAAGGCAGCTGGCCACTGTCTTCAGGATATATAAAACCGCCCCTTCCTGTTTGCGAGCTCTCTTGGTTTTCCCCCTTGCACCATGTTGTGTTTTTGGTTTTGTTGGCATTAATCTTAAGTTTACCCGGGAGTATGTTTTTCTGGCCATTTCTTCTTTGTTAGAACTGTTACCTTGGTTATATTTGTTAAATTAGATGCGTCTTTGTTAAATAAAATTCCTTTCTTTTAGTAACTCCCTGCCTGTGCTTCCTTATTTGTTATGGTCTCCGAGCCGGGTCATAACAAATTGGGGGCTCGTCCGATTTAAGAACTAAATTGTTAACTGTAGCCTATTTAATTTATGGTTGTGTAAGGCAGTGGTTAAGGATTTTTTATTTTTTGTAGTGTGGAGCGCTTTGTTGTGAGTTTGCGCCTCCCCTAGATGCCGGCAGGGGGGGTGACATAATACTTGGGGGTTCCCCTGACTGGAGACATCAGGTCCGGGGATTCCCTTTTATGTGCTCGCTTTGGAAGCTTACGTGGGGAGTTGAGGAATTGGTTTTCCTTGTTTTCTGGTGCTGTGGGGGGACGGAATCTTTTTGGGACAAATTTGTTCCTTGTTGTAAACTAGTCACGGGACAATGGAAGGTAAGTTTTGACCTTGTTTTTTGCACAAATGTATCGGTTGAGCTGATTCCCCTGTAGGAATAGTGCGTTTCCCCTTTGGGATTCGTTTACTTATGAATGTGTAGTGTGGGGTGAAAGTGGTTGGAGCGATTGTCTCAGGAGCACGTCCATGGTTGTGGCGGGGTTGCCAGCTTGCTGGTCGCTTTGCCACACTAGTGGGTTTTAGTGCATAAGTACCCGCCATCAGTAGCCCTTGAAGACTAGGGTTGAGTCATGTAGAGCGGGATATGCAGTTAGAGGGGAGGCTCGCTGATACTTTATGAGGTTGTTCTTATGCCTTGATTGCGCACTAGTTAGGTCAATACTGTACATTCTTTTGTTTTCCGGTGGCTAGTTGCTGTTGCTGCATTGGGCAGGAGTCATGGCGGGAGTAGAAGATTTTATTAATGCTCCGTCAGAGGCTTTGTTAGAGCAGCGTACTAGGGATCAATTGATAAAGATAGCTGATTATTATAAAATCGGTGTTGGTGACAAAAGAATGAAAGAAAATGTTAGGGCTATTGTGAAGGCAAATTTGTATGAAATGGAAGTTTTGACACAGCCACAAATGTCACCTGCTGCTCCTAAACTGGCTACGGCTGTTTCTTCTCAGGATTCGGTCCCTGATTTGGTCCTAAAATTTGAACAGCAGAAAGAATTGTTGCGATTGCGAATGCAATTGGAGAAAGAGAAGGAATTGGAAAGGGTGCGACAGCAAGCAGAATTTGACAAAGCATTGGCACTGGAAAAAATTAGGTAGCAAACGGAAAGAGCTAAACTGGACTTAGAAAGTAAGAGACTGAGTTTAATTAAAGAGGGTAAATGGTGTGACATGTTGGGGAATGAAGAGTCTGCTCGGGGCAGTGATGAGTCACGTGATATTTTGAATAGTTTGCGCTTGGTGCCTAAATTTCATGAGAAAGAGGTTGAAACTTTTTTTCACCCTGTTTGAACGTGTTGCAGACACGAAGGGGCTGGAGTGATTCGGACCGCACAGTTCTGCTACAGTGCGTGTTGACTGGGCGCGCTCAGGAGGCTATTTCCTCGTTGACCGCAGGTGAGAGTAACAATTATGCAAAGGTTAAAGCTGTTGTACTGAAGGTGTATGAATTGGTCCCTGAGGCTTACCGCCAGCCATTTAGAAATTGGAAAAAGGGGGACAAACCCTACCTTGACTTTGCCCGTGATTTAGGACACCGCTGGTGTTCAGCGGTGGAGGTGAAGGATTATGATGATTTGTGTAACTTGATGGTGCTTGAACAGTTTAAAAATTCAGTCCCAGAGCGAGTAGCAATGTACATAAGTGAACAAAAAGTAAAGACTGCTGCGGAGGCAGCTGCACTGGCAGATGATTATGTTTTGACCCATAGAGTAAGCGGTGGTGAAGCCCGCGCTTATACTCTTGCTGGGGGTAGAGAAAATGGCTCTGCTGGGGCGATGTATTTCTCTGGGCATGCCGGGGAAGTTTTCACTCAGCGCAGAGTGGAGCGTGGTTTCCGTGAGTCCGAAAAGGTCTGTAATTTCTGCTATAAAAAAGGTCATTGGAAAAAAGACTTCTGTACTAAAGTCGCGGAATAAGCAGAACGGAGCGCATGTGAAACCGGCTGCTTTAGCTGCGCCAATTTCCAATGTAGCCATCACTGAGCAGCCAAGTAGTGAATTACCATCTGGCAGTTTGAAGCCTGACCTTAGTTCCTACTTGCCTTTTGTTTCAAAATGACGTGTCTTTAGTTGGTTGTGATGAGAAGGTGCCAGTGACCATATTACATATGGGCATGTCTATTTTTCAGGTGCCGGTACATAAGCTTGTGCTCTATTCAGAGTTGTTTGAAGGTGAAGTGAAAATGGGGTTGCGCCCTGCTCTGCCTGTGGATGGGGTAACGCTGATTTTGGGAAATGATGTGGCCGGGGGATGTGTCTGGGCTGATCAGCCAGCACAACCGGTGGTTGTTCCAGTACTGCTGGGTAGTAAGGGACCTGATGAAAATGAGCAGCGGTTTCCTGAAGTGTTCAAGGCGTGCGCTGTGACGCGTGCCATGAAAATGACCAGTCACGGTGTAGATTCCGTGGAGCAGGCAAGAGCAGGGGATGATGCCACAGAGTTGTTTGCTTTATCCTTGTCTAATACTCCCTTGTCGGTCTCGAGTGGTGAGTGAACAAAGAGCTGATCCCATGCTAAAGGAGCTGTTCCAGCTTGTTCTTCCAGCAGAGCAGGTGAAAAGTCGTGCACAGGGATACTTCATTCAAGTATGTATGTGTCACTCGGGCGACAATGACCTACCTTGGTCGGCGGGTTGGGCAGGACCAAGTGTGCCCCATGTGTGCGAAAGTGCAGGCAATTGACAAATATCCGCCACCAGCAACAAAAAAGGATCTGATGAGATTTTTGGGTTTGGTTGGTTACTACAAGGGTTTTTGTAGGAACTTTTCAACTGTTGTATCGCCACTGACAGATCTTCTGAAGGGTAAAATAAAGTATATTTGGTCTCCTGTTTGCCAAAAGGCTTTTGAATGTGTGAAGGCAATCCTTGGTGATGCTCCTGTCCTGGCTGCCCCGCATATGGATAAAGCTTTTAAACTGCAGGTCGATGCCAGCCACATGGGTGCAGGTGGGGTGTTGCTGCAGGAGGATGAGTTGGGTATTGATAGACCTGTGAGTTTTTTTTCCAAAAAATGTAACAGGCATCAGTTGAACTATTCGGTGATCGAAAGAGAAGCTTTGGCTTTGATTTGGTCTTTGCAGCATTTTGAGGTGTATGTGGGTACAGGGCCCGTATTGGTTTATACCGATCATAACCCTTTCTGAACTCATTGCGCTGTCCAAATCACAGGCTTATTAGGTGGTCCTTGTTTCTTCAGTCTTACTCTTTGGACATACGTCATATTAAGGGAAAGGACAATATCGTTGCGGATGCTTTGTCTAGAGCGCCATGCCAGTGATGTTGGGACCTTGGCTTTATGGGGGGGGGGATTTGAATTTGTTATGGTCTCCGAGCCGGGTCATAACAATAGTCATATCGTTATGTTGACACCATCCTTACAACTGCCTCAGTGCATTTCTGAACCCAACCCCAGCTCCTTGACTGCTGCTCACCTGCTCCAGTTGCTGATGGGCTTTTATAGCATTTGCTTCCCTCTCTGAGTTTTCCTCTGCTTTTTTCAGGATATTCTGTGTAGAGAAAAAAAGTCAAATAAAAATCTCTCTCTCTCTCTCTCTCTCTCTATATATATATATATATATATAGATATATATAGATATATAGATATATATATAGATATATATATAGATATATATATAGATATATATATATATATATATAGATATAGATATATATATATATATATAGTATATTACTGCAACTTAGACACGTGTTTAAAATATATCTAAACTCACCTCATCTTCTCTGAATTTCACTGTACAGTATATTTTTTTATCTATTTAATTTTAACTCATGATGGCACACTCACTTGTACGAGGAGCTTGAGCCTTGTGATCCTCTGGAAAGGAAGGATTAGGAATGAGGTAAAGGACAGGCCCCTGACACATGGATGGTTCTCCAGTGCAGCCATAGCCTCCCGAAATGCCTGGTTTCCCTCTCTGAACAGACAGTCATGTTAAGACAACACAATGCTTAGTTGATCATACAGCTCCATTACACACACACACACACACACACACACACACACACACACACACACACACACAGAGCCATCCAATCTTCCCATCCCGACTTCTCACTGCTGACTGACGTTCCCAGCACATAGCTTTTTTAAATGGAATGGTAAATGGACTTCACTTATATAGTGCTTTTCAACCTTAATGGTTCCCACAGCTCTTTACAGATTGGTCTCTTTCATCCACTCACACACATTCACACACCGATGGCGACGGAGCTGCCGTGCAAGGTGCTGGCCTCCATCAGGAGCAACTTAGGGTTCAGTGTCTTGCCCAAGGACACTTCGACATGTTGGCAGGAGGAGCCGAGGATCAACCCGCCAACCCTGGGATTAATGGACGACCTGCTCTACCTCCTGAGCCACAGCTGCCCTAAGAACTTTTAATTGTTACTATTCACTCTGTTAATATGCACTTTTTTTTTAAAGCATTGTAACTATTTATTGTTATTTTATGCTATGTGATTGAGATATGTGTGTTTCTGTGTGTGTGTCCTGCATATACTTTTTAATTGCTCTGCTGGGAATATTGAATTAAATTATTTTCGTTAGGTTGGTTCGGTTTCATAAATCTCAATCATTGTGGAACTGGGTGCACATGTAAAAGCCTCATTTCCACTCCCACAGTTAAATGGATGTAGAAACACCCTGAAACACTTGTTTGCGTATCGATACTTCATCACTTATTAAACCTGTCAATGAATACGTTTACATTCACAACATGTTCCGTTTTTGCCCTTATTCCAAAAAAGACAATATTCCTACTAAGCTGTTTACATGGCTAATGAAAATGAATATTCCACTAATATTCCCACTTACATGCAGCCGTTCATATTCCGGCTGTGTTTGACAGGGGTCGATGACCTAACATGTCGTTTATCACGTCAAAATATGAAAAAGTGGAATGACCGCCGGTGATGGACTTGGTTGTGACTATTTATATTTGTATCTGTAAACCATCATCGGCTGTGATATCATCATTTACCACCAGAAAGATGATCAATGATTAATTTATAGCGCTCATATTGAAACAGACTTTAAAGATAAAATTCATCACTCATAAATAATTTAAAATTAAGTTTATAAATGCACCTTTGACTTACATTTTACAGAATGCTGTGTAGACTGCAAAACTCATGACAAAATCAATGAAACAGCACACAACCTAAACAATGTTTTACTATAAGTTTACGTCTTTCACCTTATATTACACCATATTTCATGTCCACCTCATCATATCACCCACAGCTATCTCTAGTAAACTGTGAGTACATATGGTCTGAAGTATATGCATCATTTATACATCTGCACTGGGTTGCACCAGCTATGCGTAAGTTCAAGCGTAGCTTAGTTTGTAATTTCTAACTTAGGTCGGAGTTTCCGCTCTACTAACATTTTAAGGGTTGCACCAGCTGAAATAGTTCCGACGTAGGCACAAGTTACAACTAAAATCTTACACCTAGCCCTTAGTAGGTGTAAAGTCCTCCGTAAAATAGAGGTTGGCATGGCACATCATTTTGAAAGGTGGGATAACTTGGAAGATGAGGATGAGCGAATTATACCGGCAGCAAAATATATAGGGTTAGATAACTTTCTAATTATAAACTACTAATTAAACAGTTTGCCAGTGTAGGCTATCATTATGTGTTTGTTATAACGTAGGGTACCGTTATATTACCCTGTTTTGTAGTTGACATTTTCACCACTCAATGTTACTGTTGTTATTTAGCACTAGCTGTAGATTAAGGTTGTATTTATCACCTAGTCACAATGCTTTGTCCTAGTTTACGTACCTTTTTGTTGTTGTTTGGTGATTAACGTTAGCTATTTTATATTTTATTTTATAACTGGCATGAAAGACAACATGGTAATGTTACTGGCCACAGAAAGTGAAAACGTAATTTTCCGCGACAATATTTTGGTTAGTGTGGACTTTACGCCAGAGTAGCTAAGATGAACCTTACGTCTCCGCGGTGCAACCAAACATCAACACAGTTTTAGTATCAAACTAACTAGTTTCAATGTATCAGTTAGTGTGGACTTTGCACTGTAACTTAAGAGGGAACTTACGTATAGCTGGTGCAACAGGCTGCTGGCCCAAGGAAGGTATGGGGGTTTCAATTAGATACAAATCAAGAAGATAGCAGGTGATTTTAATCAAGCGTTGGATGGTTGCATAGATAAGACAAAATTTACAAGAGTTATACCAAAAGATAGACTAGCTATCTCTATGTTAATGAGAGATCTGGGGTTGATTGATATATGGCGAACTTACTGAAAGCGTAATAAATAGTAATATTGGGGCTATTTCATTAACAGATCATGCAATGGTAGATTTGCAATTGGAGATTCAAGAAGAGAAAGTTTTTAGAGCATTCAGATGGCGTCGTAATTCATTATTATTACAGAATGAACAAGTTAAAATGTTCCACAGAAAGAATTGCAACAATATGGGAGACCTCTAAAGCATTTGTTAGTAGTAGGTTGATAGGGCTCTCCTCTAAAAAGAAAAAAGAAAATAAATTTAAAGTGGAAAAATTGGAGTATCAGATACTAGAATTGGAGAAAAATTTGGTGAAGGAATATTCACCAACACTCCAACAAATATGTGAAGTAAAAAGTCAATTGTACGAGTTTTGTAATGCTAGAGTGGAGTCCGCTTTATTTCGTACGAGATCGAGTTATTATGAAGAAGGGGGTAAAGTTGGGAAACTTTTAAGAGATAAGAAAGTGAGAAAATAATAGTAATATACCAGCTATTCTAAATGGAGAAAATACATTTATTGTAGACACAAAGAGGATTAACAGAGTTTTTTTTTATGATTTTTATGAGAGTTTGTATCAGTCTGAGGATAATTCAAGATAGGAGGAATACAACTATGTGAATAACTAAATTTTGACAAAAATGTCAGATAGAACCTTATAATTCCAAGGTGACGAGATATCTTTATAGAAGCATTGAAATAAAAAGACTACCCGAGTCCTTTAGGGAGGCCCTGATAACTCTTATCAGTAATGCTGCTGGAAAAGTGCTATCCAAGATTCTAGCTGCCAGACTAGAGAGAGTTCCTCCAACTATTATTCATAATGACCAAGTGAAGAATAGGAGCTCAACAGATAGTATCCGGCTCCTTCTGCATCTTATTTGGCTCAATAGGTCAGAATTCTGCTCTGTCACTGCCCTTTCTCTGGACACAGAGAAGGCCTTTGAAAGGGGTAGAGTGGAAATATTTGTTGATGGTTCTTGGTAAATTTGGGTTTGGTCCAGAATTCTGGAAGTGGACTGATGTCCTGTACAATGGCCTCAAGGCCACAGACTAACGGAATGATTTCCCCCTTTTTTACATTATCAAGGTCCACCAAGCAGGGATATCCTATGTCATCCCTATTATTTCTTAGACTTAGAACTATTAGCTATATCTATTAGAAAAAATACAGAAATAAAAGGAGTAGAGGGAGGGAGTCAGCAGCATAAGCTTTTTTTATATGCTGATGATATTTTGTTGCTGCTAAGGGACCCTGTTTCCCCAAATCGTCCTCTCATAGAAACAGTACAAATGTTCTCTAAGATATCAGGATGTAGGGTCAATTGGCATAAATCAGAAGCAATGCTTCTATCTGCAATTTGTACATCAGATATGGTCACCTCTTTCAATTCTAAATGTAGACTGCTAGGACTGCCAAATACTGAGCTATATAAAATGGCATATGAACTGTCAAATGTGGCTAAACATTGAGAGCTGGAGGGAGAAAAGGTAAAATGGGTACAACTAGAAATGAACGTTAGACAAAAATTCAGATATGCAGGACATCAATCCTATTTCCGACTACTCCAGGAAGGTATGACATATGACAAACAAAATGATGAAGTTATCTCCCTATATGCAGAGATATGCGTCTGTATGTCTGAATAACCCTGAGATTTGTGTGGGAAAGAAATCTATTTATTGGGAAATATGGGTAAAAGAGGGAGTGCATACCTTGGGAGATATTCACAAGGATGAACTATATCTTTCATTTGATGAGATGCGTGCTCAGTATAATTTCAATTATAACGATGTTTGGAGATACATGCAAATCAAAAGCTGTCTAACCAAAGTGTATGGTGTTCAGATCCACAAAGAAAAAAATGTGATTAGGGAGCTTATTTTCCAGCCCTAAAATTAGGCATACAGCTCCAGTATGTTATAAAATGTTATGGAAAGTGCAGGGTGCGAACTACGGGGGAGCTAAGGGGAGCTCGGCTCCTCTTAATAAGACATGAGCTCCCCTGAAAACATGATTTGTGAAATTTTGGGGGGTCTCTAAAATATTGTAATGTTTCCACATACGAGTCGGAGGCGAAAGTCGAATTCAAGAATCCCACAGTTTATTAAACCACCAAAGCCGCGCCAAACCCATCCCCATCGAAGCTCACACATTAAGAGAGAGAAAAAACACACAGAACACTGAACAGTGAATACAGTAACGAGCGCAGCTCCACCAACCACAAGCACGCAGGATGACCAACATTCCATGCATTCCTGTGGTTGGCAGAGAGCGAGGTGATTGACAGGCTGACCCCACGAAATTTAAATCAAAGATCAGAAAACAAAAAAGTGTCCCACTCGTGCGCCGAATCGCTATTCATTTCTCTGTTTACTAGCCAGCATACAGATATGTGAAAATGAAAACAATCAAGTTTACTCGCAAATCTTGGCTTTGCGAGTAAATTTGATTGTTTTTTGATTGTTTTTTGTTTGGATTTTATGAATGTTTCTTTGCAACAAGAGTTACAGTCAGTTCTATCTTTGAGGCACACGCAAGATATGTACATATACTTTCTTTTCCTTTTTTCTGTTTTTTTTCTCAAAAGGTAACACAAATATAGTATATCATCCAAGAATACTTTTTTTTCTTGCCATATGTGCGTTATCATGTTTTATCTGTCACTATGTATCATGTTGTTGTGTGTTTAGATATACAGTACCAGTCAAATGTTTGGACACACTTTCATTCGGGAAAGTGTGTCCAAACATTTGACTGGTACTGTATAAAATAAAGACGTAGGTTGTTAAACTGTATGTTTGAGCCAGATGAGCTTTTAACAACCTGAACCAAAAATAGAACAGAGCAGCTTCACCATGTTCAACCCAACAAGAAACCAAATGGACAGTCTGTGCGCTGAGTATTGATATTGTTTTATATCTAGTTCTGACTGAAACTTGCACCTCACACAAATACAAATACTTTTTCTTTGTCACTTGGAATCAACATTATGGAAGTTTTATGGTGAAAAATTTGTCAAATGTTCATGTTTCACCTATAATGTTGTATGTTGGTATTCTCTTAACACTTATTATGACTGTCAATCACTCATCAAAGGTGAGCCCAGTGAAGAGCAGCGGACCATTATTTCCCTGTGAGGAAACACTGCCAAACCGCTTTAAAACCCAGTGTCTGAACCAGGAAATAAAGATGATAAAAAAAGGTTTTGTGGAAAATGTACTTTACAGTACAAAAAATGCTGCTCCCCCACTAACTCTATTAGTGAATGTGAAGTGAGAGAGCAAATCACCATTGCTTTATGATATGCAGCCTGTAAATAATCTGTCCTGGAATGAATGGCAGTGAAAACTTAACTTAAGAATCTACCAGCCTGTATGAGGAAGAAACCTACTTTACTCTTCTCCACCCAAGTATCACAATAATTAGTCACTGGGTAACACAGTTTTGTCATGTTCTTCCTAAGATGATAAACATTCAACATTGCAGCTCAGCTATTGATGTGATTGTATGTGACAAGTATTTAGGCTTGTACACCAAACCTTCTGAATAGACTTTGCATAATGTAATTCACATCTACACAACAGATGAACAATGACTATCTAATAGACAGACTTGCTTTGTGCTGCATCTCCAAAATGTGTAGAATACATTTCACATTTGATTTTGAAACAGCCGGCAGATCTTTTTCAGGTTTTTCCATTAGCTGGCAGAGGTCCAATTTAGTGTCTGCCATGCGAGGTACATGTCCTCTACAGTGCGTGGGAATGTCACACTTTCACTCAGGTATGTGGTTGATGAGGAGAGACATACGCATTATATTCATTGTCAACCACACCCTGCACATCACATTTGTCATGTTCAAAAACAAACCTGTTCTCGACTGAAAAGAGACAGGCTGACAACATTCACAGACATAAAAACACAGAAATGTATGAGGGATGACGCCTATTATTTTTTCTCATACTTCCTCTCTCCAAGCATGTATGCATCATCAGTAGTCAAGCAGGCCACAATATCATTCTGAGCAGAGGGCCTTGTATTATTTATTGCTATCAAAAGACAAAAATACTGTACAATATTAAAAAATCACAATAGATTTTGATAAATCACCACCAGGCATAGTCCACATTGTAACAGATGTATTTATAAAATAGGTACTCACAAAATGCGTCTGTAGTTCTTCTCCTGGTACACCTGGTTAATGACGTATTTGATGAAGACGCTGAAGTGTTCCACAGCGTGGTAGTTGACAATGTCACACACATCAGAAATTAAAATAGACTTCTCAATTCGGTGCTCAAGATCCATTAGGAACCTGAAAATATTAAGAGATCGTTATCCAGGGATATGAAGCAAAAGCTTGTTTGCTCAACTAGAAATTGGCAGTTGAGATGTATGTTCCAATCATAAAGTGATTTGTGTTAACAAAGACCTTGTCCTACCTTTCACTGGCTTTCATCACTTCCTCGATGTTGGAGAACAGAAAATGCATGTCGGATTGGCTGAGAGTGTTAATCAAAACAGGGTTACGTAGAAAGTGAGTCTCTAAAATTTCCAAACTCTTGTAGTAGGATGCTTCTGAGGTAACAAGCTCAAACATGGCCTAGAGAGAAAAGCAAATCATAAGGCCACATTAATACTGACTGGGTTAGGGTTAGTGTAGGGTTAGTGTTAGTGGTGTAGGGATCTACACCCAGTGAGCAGTTGATATGATGAAATTCTGATGACATATAGGGCGCATATAAGTGCCTTAGACAGTTGTGCTAGCAGGACATCGTTTTCATTTTACTGATTTTCCCTGAAAAACTACCAAATTACAAGATTTAAATGATGGATGTATTTAACAGTGGATGAGGAATGTTAAAATGGTAGTCCATTTGAGCGTTCATTCTTGACCTGTGGGAACAGTATATTTAACAAAATAATCTAACTTCAAAGGTCCACTTACTAGGTTTTTGAAGCATTCAAGCACATCTCGTGGCCCTCATCAGCTAATGGTGTTGGCTCAGGTGTCATCAGATGACCTAAGTGTGGAACTTCGCTCATGTGATAATGGGTGGTCATATAACCTTGGAGATCTTAACCCCTTTCTCATTTCAAATGTTTTTGTTTTTTTTAGATTGAATGGACACCAGAAACAGACAACATCAGCAGTTTAACACTAGACCAAAACCACTCACAGGATCAGCTGGGAAGGGGTCAAAAGTCATCGACCAGGAGTCAGTAGACGGTCAGAGAAAGTTCAAGAGGACCATCTTTGAACAGAGAGAGAAGTTACCATTGACCCTCATATATGACCACCTGTTGTCGCATGACTTAAGTTCCACACTTAGGTCACCTGATGACAACTGAGCCAGCTCCATTCGCTCAAGAGGACCATATGACGTGGTTGAAAGCTTAGAAAAGCAGGTAAGTGAACCTCTAATCTTAGATTATTTTGTTATTCATGGTCCATTTTAATAACAGCAGCACATACTTCACCCTTTGTCCTTGAACAAAACAGGGAAACTCATGTGAAATGAAGCAGAGCAAGCACTAGCACTTACAAACTATTCTGCTAGCATGCTCACTTCCAGCCAGTCACCATTTGCTCTGTAAGCTATTAGAAGTCATCTTCTACTTTGACATTAATTGTGGGTTCAACTCAGTATTATCTTTTTATTAACATGGTTACGTTTAAGTTTTGTGTTGGCAATAATGAATTTGAGGGAAAATTCTGTGATAGTGCAAGTGTAATAGAGGAATGAAATAACTTATGAAGGATGTATCGCAGTGTTATTTTGGAGCAAGGCAGCTCTTGTTTGTTTTTGAACTATCATTTCTAGCCCTGCTATCAGCGTGGCTCTAGGGATGGTAATATCGGCCGGTCCACCACTTTGGTCCAGACTAACTTAGTTTAACCTCAGTTCAACCTACCATAAAAATATTGTTCACCAAACTGAAGCTCAGCAGGGGGTGCTAGTGAGCTGACAATGGAGTAGGACATGCCTAACTTTTCTTAAACTATTATTTCATTGCGCACTTTTGCACATTGCAAATTTAATGTGAATATCATTGCAAGTAGTACTGTATGAACTGTATACATATGGAATATTATATCATTCAAAAAGGTGTTCTTGAAAACAGGGTTTTGTCCATCAAGTCAAAATTGCTAATTACCATATTATAATGCTGAAATTCACCCTCCCTTTTGTTTCAAGGTAATACTGTACAAATGATATGAATGCTGTGACTTGTTACACTTGTGGTAGTTTCTGTGTAATAACCATGAGTCAGGGCTGCAAAACCCTAGCTGAACTACCTGTTTCTATCTAATTTTGAAGGTGATTTTGAAGGTATTACGCTGTTAGTAGCCTATTATATTGAGAAAACATCTCAATACCCTCATTATTATCAGGTTATTACCCCATTAATGTCATCATATTACCAATTTTTAATCCAAATATTGCACTGATATAACCTGTTGCGGGGTTCTATTTCAAAAAACACACAAAAACACAGGCGTAGTCGGAAAATATTATGATGGTGTGATTTATTACAAAAAGATGAAAAACAGAAAAAAAAAATACTGTTTATACAAAATATTACAAAAGAGAGTTCCTCAATAACTCAAATATCTTTCAAAAAAATACAATCTAATATGCAATCTAGAAGTCCAATAGATGTTACCTTCTCTGTAACCAAGCCAAGAGTGACTGCACCAGGACCCAAGGCAGCTCCTTAAGCTGGAAACCCCTCCCACTAGGCTTAATAATTACATGAGAACATACAGTAGTGCAGTTCCACATAGAGATGTAAAGTAATAATATTAAGTAAACCATTTTGAGATAGATATAATGTACAGCCATTCACTCTTGGATGACATATTCAAACATCTGACACTTTAATTGGAGTTTGATCTCCTTTCAACGCGCCAAACTATTTTAAAATCTAGGCATGGCTCCTATGACATGGGGAAATGGCTGGGAAAATTTTAGCTAATCAATTACGTCAGAGGACCGGCAACT
Organism: Macquaria ambigua; assembly: GCA_008360985.2. Taxonomy (NCBI): domain Eukaryota; kingdom Metazoa; phylum Chordata; class Actinopteri; order Centrarchiformes; family Percichthyidae; genus Macquaria; species Macquaria ambigua. The sequence goes on from VMKM01002893.1 coordinate 27,074, forward strand.
AGTAAATACCTGAAATTAGTGATGAACAAGGTCTACAGGACACCGACCAATTGAAAATAAATTCATGCTTTCATCGTTACTACTCTTGCCTTTACACTTCAGAGCCACCAGATGATGAATCTGCCTTAGATACATTTTTTTACAATCCTGACATCCCCAGAATAGACCCGGAACTGGCTGCTGAGCTAGAGGATGATATCTCCATTGAAGAGGTCATAGAGGCGATTACGAGTATGCAAAGCAGCTTACTGTATATCCAGGGCCTGATGGATATGCATCTGAATTCTTTAAAACATTCTCGGAAACACTTGCCCCTCTTTTTCCCTCTGTTTTCACGGAATCGCTTTCCTCAAAATCCCCCAAATATGCGTGAGGCAACCATTTCACTTATCTTAAACAAAGACAAAAATCCCCTTCAGTCAGAGCCGGTCCTGACCTTCCTGGGGCCCTCCTACCTGACCCGTGAGCCATGTAAACCATTTGCCATTGCCACACAGTACTAGCTGATCCAGCATCTCCTCTGCTGATAAACTTAAGCATAGCACCTGTAAATTATAGATAACAATACTATTATTAATTTTATTAGCTGCATCAGGCCCATTCAAACTAGCTCCCCCAGATTTCCTTTTATACATTTTCAAATATAAAATATTATTTATACCATAACTTGGCTGAATACTTGATGATTATTCTTTACTGAGAGATGTGCATCCTTATTGCCCAGTATGCCCAGCTAATCAACATTTTAAATTCAATATTCAATAGTCACTGTCAACCATTGCTTTCCATCTTGCATCAGTCCAGAGTTGTAACTAAACCTTGACTGAGAGGCTAGATAATCAGTCTTGTTTTAAAATTATGTGTGCCTATGAGGAGTACCATCAAAAAAGTTCAAATATCTGCAAATCTGTCTGAAACGGGACATTAAACATTGGGATTTGCTGCCCCTCTCTCTCAGTGGAAGGATCAATACAATCAAGATGCATGTATTACATAGGCTCCTTCATCTGTTTCGAAGTCTTCCTATCTTTCTGACCAAATTCTGTATCAGCTCCATAGATAAACTTACATCAACCTTCATCTGGAACAAAAAGAACCCCCCTATATGGAAATGCATACTACAGAGGTCCCCCAGGGTGGTATGGCACTCCCAAATTTATATTATTGGGCAGCCAATATTAGGGCATTGATGTACTGGAAGAGTGACAGACAATTCTGATACCCCTAAGTAGTTAATTTAAGAGTGCATCCTTCCTTACCAGATCTGATAGTTAAAAAACATATGTTTACCCCTTCAATATTAGACAGAGCCTTTGGTATCTGGTTTAAGAGTGGGATCCCATCATTGCAGGACCTCTGTAGACAACAGACAAATTTGGTATCCCTAGGACTCATTTTTATAGATATCTGCAATTGCTGAACTTTGTAGCCTCACACTCTGATTGCTTCCCTTTATATCTCCGCAAGTTCAGAACAGTTAGGCAGCAGTTTATAGGTAAGATATATAATAATATAACATATATAATTTGACAACTTTAGATTACCTTAAAAACAAACGGGAAGAGGACTTAGATGAATAGATTCCAGATGCAATTTGGCAGAAAATTATTTAAGGGATTTACTCATCATCTATTTGTCAACGGCGTGCTGTTCTGCTCTCTCTCTCCATCTGTATGCATTCTTATCCCATTAATGTATGTTACTAACTTGACATCTTCCCTCTCCCGTAGTTGTGTGCTTTCTCTCCTCTCTCTCTCTCCTTCTGTTGCTTTCTGCAGGTATTTCTGCCTCCGGAGCTGTAAGTCTTAGATCTATGGTTGCAGGCCACCTGCTGCCCCCATGTTCCTGCAAAACACCCACTGCTGCTATTATTGATATAACTATTATTGTATTGCTATTATTATCATTTTTATTAATATTAACATCATTACCACTATCATTAATTTACATTTCTATGTGGAAAGGTACTGTACTACTGTATGTTCTCTCTCCTCCTGCACTCTCTCACTCTCTTTCTCTCAACCCAACCGGTCGAGGCAGATGACTGCCCACCCAGAGCCTGGTTCTGGTTCTACTTGAGGTTTCTGCCTGTTAAAAGGGAGTTTTTCCTTGCCACTGTCGCCTAGTGCTTGCTCATGGTGGGAATTGTTGGGTCTCTGTAAATATAAAGAGTACGGTCTAGACCTGCTCTATATGAAAAAAGCCCTGAGATAACTTCTGTTATGATTTGGCGCTATATAAATACAACTAAATTGAATTAGACCAGATTTGGACCCTACATGTGATAGATGCAAGCAAGCTCCTGCAAGTCTATTACATATGTTTTGGACATGTCTAAGACTATATAACTTCTGACAGTCTATTTTCGATATTTTCTCTAATGTTAGAGGAGCCAATATATACATCCCCTTTTATTGCTCTATTTAGTGTTGCACCACAGGGTGTGCATCTAAATAATTGTGCAACATGCTGGCCACCTTTTGCACTCTGTTACCCAGGCGACTTATATTGTTCAGGTGGAAAGACCCTCTCTCCCCTACACATTCTTACTGGTTTAAAAGAGATTATGCAATATCTCAAGCTAGAAAATATATTCTTTCCAAGCTTCTGCTCTGAAATTCTATGCAGCTTTTCTTGACATTTATAGAAAAAATGGAAGCCAAGAATGTAACCTCATAATATAAACTTCTGACTTGTTTTGTTGTTGTGTGTTATCTGTCTGTCTTGTTATTTTTGTTTTGTTTGTTTCTATGCTTGTCCTCTTCGACAAAACAAGAGTGTGAAAAATGATTCATTTATTGGTGCAGGTCTGTTGGGCTGGTGGGCTGGGTAGGTACTTGGGATTAAATGGGACACAGTCTACTGTTGGTATATTGTGAAAGTCTGCAAAAAAAAGACCTTGAGCAAAAAAAAAAGGAAGCTCAGCATACAATGCATTGGTTAAAGTATGTGGACACCTGAATTTTCAACTCAACATTTGGATGTGTGACAAGGTATGAGTACATTCTCTCTGGAGTGAAAAAGAATATTACTCCAGTCCTCAAAGCCCTTGCAGGTTTGCACGACTCTGATTGTCACCTGGAAAACACAAAGCATTAATAAACACTATAATGACTTTTACGTGGATTATGTTTGTTGTATAAAGGGCTGGTTGACCTCAGTAACAGTTGATGAAACATTATCTTATTAAGTACACTTAAGTGCACAAGATTCTCAGTCCTCACAGTGGAGCTCTTATCAATTATTTGTACTCAACAATAAACAGAAAATCGTGGATTATGACTCTAAGTAGCATTTAGCATAATCAGTAGTTAAGAACACTTAAAAAAAAATCAAAATGGGCTCTGTTTCACATCTCTCAACTATAAAAATAAGTTATATTATAATTAGATTTGAATAACACTTGTACAGCTGCACAGGGGAGACTGCTTTACAGCTCCATGGCTGAAGCTGTAGCAAGCCTCAGAGCTAACCCCCGTCACCAAACTCAGCTGCTGGTAAACAAAAACCGGGAGCTTTGCTTGGCTCTTGAGGAGCTGTAGCATTTATTTTCTGAGCAACTGTAGCTTATATCTCAACATTCATCAACTCTCCTCCAATGGTCCGCACAGGCACATAGTCTCTCTCTCTCACACTCATCACCCCACAAACACACACAAGTGCACACACACTGCACTGTATGCTCCCCAAAGAACTGCACCACTCTGCTATTTTCTGACAGTATTTACATTTAGCTTAATTTTGATCTGTATTGTGTATTGTGTTGACTGAAGCCAAAGTGTGTCCACTCTGCCGAAACAACATATTTTTCTGTACCAGCTCTTTTGCATCTACATGGTTAATTACATTAGTTTTACAACTGCAGATAAACCAATTCTGACTCCATTTACTCTGTACTTTCAGGGAGAGGCGGAAGGCTATAATGAGGGCATGAATTTTATCAACGTGACTAAAATTAGGTTAGTTATTGACAGTGTTGGGCAGTAATGCGTTAAAGTAATAATATTACTTTCCCCAGGAACGAGCAGTGCAACAAATTACTAATAAAATTTCAGTAATGTTATAGTTACACCCCCCCAAAATAACTTAACAACCTTACTTTTGTTGTAACCCCCCTACTGATTTGAAATCCAACAATCCAATTACATAGTTACTAACTAACTACAGTTGTAGTAAATTTCAATTAATTGGCCAAACCTATAATAGAGAATGGTAAAAGAAAGAAGACAAAAACTAGTTTCAATTAACAAAACTTGAACTTGGTATGTTATCCCTTCTAAATATATTGATGAACTTGCAGCCTTGAAGAAGGCGCACACAATCCTACATGCATTAATTCACAGTCAATGATAGTCACTGTTTCTGTGCTCTTCTTAATCCACATCTTATATGTACACTGTCTAATGAAAACACAGGAGCATTATTAGCATTATCTACATTAGCTATAGCTAACATTAGCTGTAGCTAGCAACTCAAATTCATTATCCACAACATTACAATTAGCTGTAGCTACATTAGCTGTAGCTAACAAATGGCTGCTATGGCTTGAGTCTTCCTTAACTCAAGCTAACTTATGCTACATTTTCACACGGGGGCATTTAATAGTTGACTGGTTTTAATTCATAAACGTTAAACTTGGTCATTTACCTGTTTCAAATATCACTCCACTTGCGGACACTCCAGCAAGCATTCACAATCACCAGCGCTGTCTTCTTCTTTTTGTTAAAGTGGCGGCAGACTTAGGCGCTGTCTTCTTCTTCGTCCTCCCCTTTACACATACACTGTCTAACAAAAACCGCGAACAAGAACCACTTCTGCCTTTTGTCACAACGTAATTTCCTGTATGTGGATGACCATCATGGTTAACGTCTGCCATCTTTTCTGCGGCTGGTCCTTCTCGAATTTAGTACAGGGCCGTTCTATTAAACTGTAATAGTTTTAGCTAGGTGTACCTAATAAGCTGGCAACTGAGTACATGTCAATATTGTGATCCAAAATTACATCAACATTGCCCACTCATACTATGCTCTGTTTTTACTCACTGCACAATCCTCCTATGTTGCCTGGTGTAGCTTAGGCTAAAAGTTGATTTCTTTAACAGTGAACAGTGAAACTTTTCTGGTCATGCACCAAAAATAATATTAAAAATAAATGTAGGCATTAATTAATTGATAAAATGTGACAATTTGATATTTCTGTTTTATTTTGCTTCTGTATTTATTTAGCTTTGCATAAATTGTTCTATTTATTTGCCATTTAATTTTCCATTTTATTTATTAGTTTATTCATTTTTAAATTCATTTATTTATTTCTGTATTATTTTCTCTTTGCATATAAATTCCCCTATTTATTTACTTTCCCATTTCATTTTCCATTTTATTTATTAATTTATACATGTATTTATGTATGGATTTATTTATGTATTATTTTCCCATTGCGTTTTCTTTTTCTTTTTACATTTCTGTATGCATTTCTGCTTCATTATGCAAACGAGGAGGCTGTCTTTCAAAGTGTGTCATGGGGTGCCTTCAGCACATGCACACATGGACATGGATATGACATGTTGCACGCCCACATACACACGTGCACACAACCCGACGTGACTTAACGCTTTCCGCTCTCTGTGGTGTGTGTGTGAATGTGGGCGTGCGACATGTCATGTCCCATGTCCAGTGTGCATGTGCAGAAATATATAAGAATATGCATAGTGAAGCAGAAATACATAAAAGAAATGTAAAAAGACATGGGAATGGGAATATAATACAGAAATACATTTATAAATTCCTAAATAAAATAGACACTTAAATGGGAAAGTAAATAGGGGGATTTATATGCAAAGGGAAAATAATACAGAAATAAATACAAAAATAAATAAATACATTTAAAAATGAATACATTAATAAATAAAAAAAATACAGTGACAAAAAATTAAATGGGAAAGTAAATAAATAGGGCAATTTATACAAAAGTAAATAAATGCAGAAGCAAATTAAAACAAGTATTGCTTCTTAATTATCAAATAATTAATGCCTACATTTATTTTTAATATTATTTTTGGTGCATTTAATGGAATATTAATTTATTTATTGAGTAATTTATTCATTTATTTTTGATTTTGGCAGTGTTGGTCCTCCATAAAATAACCCTTCATTCTCACGAAATTGCTCACCTCTTGCATTATGATTTCTCTCTGCGGTAACTGGGTGAGCAGGCCACTGGCCTGCACAGCTTCAAGGTTCTGCCACAAGTTCAGTGAGCGAGCACTGTTCCTCAGTTGCAGCTGTAACACTGGGGGGGAAATGACACCGGACCCTGCCACCACAGTCCTTGTCGTGACCCCAGGAGAAAGGTTCTCACGCTGCCGCCGTTGCTCGATCTCCTGCTGCTTGGAAGTGTCCCGGTATTCCTGGTAAAGGAAGGCTGGTGGGTCAAACGAGAAAACTAGTCAGGCAACAAGTCAGGCACATATTTTTGAGACATTACTAAGAACAGTTTTAGAGAGGTCCTGCCACACTTCTGAGCTAGCCTCTATTTCATTAGCCTGTGTCAAGTATTGACCTTATGCATTTCAGCAAGGAAGTGCTCCGACTCCGTTAACCTCCTGCCTATGTGTAGGTTGATGCGCTGTGTAAATTGCATCTGCTGCTTCTCATCACCTTGCACCAGGGGTGGACTGGCCATCTGGCAGACTGGGCACTTTCCTGGTGGGCTGAAGTGCCTTTTGGGCCAACACAACTGTCTTTTTTTGTCTGACCGGCCCATAAGACACGTAGATCGGCCCATTGTTTTTTTTCTTAATTGACATTGGGCTGGTCTAATCACATCTTTAAACCCCCAATTGTGGATAGACCTGCCAGGAGGTCTATCCACAATTAAAATCATCATACAAATGCCAGACATGTATTTATGATACAAGATACTCTGTTAAATTAAAAATGTGGGTTTTTATACCGATGATGTAATTTTGTTCATATAATGACTTAATTAATAAAAAAGATGTAAATACAACAAATACTAAAGTTAAAGATTAAGTAAATTTCTTACATTTACAGTGAAATATTCACATTTTGCTAATTTACATTTTAAATCACACATAAAAAATAAAACATATATACCAGTGTATCAGCAGGGTTTTGCAGAGTTGCAGTGTAACAGTTAAACATTCTGATAAACCAATTTTACAGTTTTGTACAACTGAAAATAAAAGCACCAAGGAAGTGACTGCATATTTATATAAAAGAGATGAACAATACAAGTTTAGCTCTTATATAACTGTATAAAAAGATTGATGATTGATAAATATAATTTTCAGCATCTTACTGATGTTTTACTTTGATAAAAATGTTCATCTTTTTTTTCTTTACCTATACATATTCAGGGGAGTGCGAAGATGGGTGGTGTGTGATCGACTGTGGTGGGCCAGTCTGGGCCAAAATGACGGCCGATTTATTATCCCAGTCCAGCCCTGCCTTGCACCTACATTTTAGCAAATATCTGTCCTCTTATATAATATAAGGTACAATGTGAAGGACTGACAGAGCTGGAAGAAAATGAGAAACTTTCTACTACAGCAGTCTGACAAACATCCACCACTATTTACTAGATGTACTAGATGATTAGATTAGTATTTCTCCTGCACAGCGCTGGGATCAGCTGGTCATCCTACTGTTATAAAAGTCATGGTGACTGGTCAGAATGTGTTGGTATTTGTGTTTTATTATGTGTTTATAACAATATGATATTATAACACAAGTTGTATGAGTGGCTGTTCAAAACGTGTGTTAATACAATATTTCTCCATCCAAAACACAAAGTCACAGTGGAGACTTATTTGGTTTGTTACACAGTTCAGGTTTCCATGACATGGGCTTATTATTGTGTAGCAAGCTGATTATTTGTATTACTATTATTAATAAAATATATATTACATATTGCATAGTTGGATGAGAAGTTGTATTTAAATTCATATTTATGAATCAGCTTCCAGACCATCAAAGCAAAAATCAGCTGGTTTAGAGCTTGTTTGTTGCAACTGCAAATAATGTTAATAACCTAATTTAAAGTTATTAACAATAACCTGCATCATTGTACTGATTAGTTAAGCCTCAGTGAAACATCAAGCTAATGTAAACACACAGTAAGCTAATTGAGCTATATGAGATATATATATATATATATATATATATATGTATATATACGGCTGGATAGCTCAATAGGTAACACCACTGACTTTGGTACAGGAGATATCCCAAGCGACGGCAACATCAGGAAGAAGGAACACGAGAAGCTCGAGAAATACCAAGGGCTGAAAGAGGAGCTAGAAAAGATGTGGAAAGTGAAGGCAACAGTGGTCCCCGTGGTAGTCGGAACACTCTGGGCTGTGACCCCCAAACTGGGAGAGTGGCTCCAGCAGATTCCAGGAACAACATCCGAGATCTCTGTCCAGAAGAGTGCAGTACTAGGAACAGCTAAGATACTGCGCAGGACCCTCAAGCTCCCAGGCCTCTGGTAGAGGACCCGAGCTTGAAGTAGGAATAGACCGCCCACAGGGGCGAGTAGGGAATTTTTTTTTTTTTATATATATATATATGTATGTATATATATATATGTATATATATATACATACAATACCTGTGGTGGAGTGGGTGGTGTCAGATCATATAACCTCATAAGTGTAGACGCGTGTACCCAACATTGCATTTGAGATTGAAGAATGTTGATATTAAATATATCTGCAATTTCATATTTCTCCACCATAGTGTGTGTGGCCACAACTGATTAGTGAATAGTAGGTTTGGTTTAGTTTATTCAACTAAAACGTTTGATGATAAGAACAGATGTTCTTTTCAGGAAGACGGAAGGTGACTTTGAACAACAGGGGCCTGTTGCATAATCTCCCTCAGTTGTATACTGCAGATTGCTTTGGTGGGCGTAGAACTGGACTGAGAATTACATAAGAGAGAGTGAAATGCGCACACACAGCCAAAGAAATGTACAGAGAGAGAACCACAGACAATAAGTCTTTTTGCTCTTTTGTTGAGCTTTTGAATTGTTTACCATAGTCCTGCAAGTAAGCTGCTGTCCTAAGTAAATTTTGACTAATCCCTGTAAATAACCATTATCCTGTGTACACAATGAATTACACTATGGTGAGTAGTCTGTCAACGCTATCCTCTGCCTTTGACAAGTCTTTCCTCACCAATGTTTTTGATGATGTTGAGGCTGTGGCTGATTGTCTGGGGGCTTTCTCCATTGCTCAGCAACCTGCAAAGAAAGAAAAAGGGAAAGGAAAAAGGCAGGTGGATTCATATATTCATTTTATGCATCATTTCACTATTAAAATTATGCAGCAGTACTGTTGGTACATTCCAGCACACAGACACACAATGATGAATTCTCTTCGCTGTCTTCTCCATCAAACCCAACAAAGTGAAACCTAATACCAGGATAACTCTGCATTATTTGCTGGAAATATAAAAACATCTATCTGCGCCTCTTCACATTCACTCTCTAGCCACACAATGAGTGACTATTCAGTCATTCCAATCTCCAAGCAAAAGCACTAAAATCATTACTCATTTCAATTTGCCTGTTTTGTGTTTTATATTTCTCATTTACTATTAACACAAATCCCAAGTTTAAGCTTAATAAAAACAACCCTTTTTCATTTCTGTCCTTTACACCTCTCCGTTTGCAATGTAATTTGGTCTGACCTGAGGTTGACGTTATCCCGGTCTGCTCCGTCAGAACTGGGCCGTTGTGAGCTCATGGTTTTCCCTTTGACATCCTGTACAGTGCAAATGGCAGCTGTTTGCTCAGACAGCTTTTTTATCTCTCCGCTATGAATGCCGTGGGTCCGGTAAGTGATCATGTCAGCCATAAAATCTCTATGCAGGCTGTTGGAGGCAGCGGATATGTCTACACCGCTCCCTCCTCCCACTCCTCCTTTTCGCCTATCCACAGCATCCCTGTTGTACAGAGCATGTCTGCTGCTGGCCCCACCATTGCTTGGCAACACAGTTCTGGAATGATGGAGCTGTGGTGAAAGCTGAGGGCTACATTTGACAGCAAAAAACACACTTTAGAATCACATCTATAGCAACAATCTACACCTAGGAACTGAAATTCTTCAAACTGCTGAAAAGCATACTCCCAACTTAGCATTATACTGACGGAATGTGTACCTGTTATTTTGTCCACCCCATTTATATCAATGAGGGTAGGCTAAATAACAAACACCCCTCTGTATAATGCAATACAGTTCAATAGCACCATAAACTACATCTTCCAAAATGATCATACAGTAGGATTTATTAAAGGACTGTTGTTTAAGACAGCATTAGTTTTGGCTAGGTCTATCTAATAAACTGGCAACTGAGTGTAGTCTTCTACTGGTGGCCACTGAGCAGCTCTGCTGGAGCAGCTGGTTGCTCTTTGTTTGCCACCACAAATGTAGTTCTTAATAGAGGATGTGGTACATTCTTATCTTAGTCTTAAGATGATGCTTTCTATTACTGAGTCCTAAAATCATGTTTCTTTAACAAGCTAACAGGCAACAAGCCCATATCTCTGGTTTGGCCTTCAGTTTTCTGGTTTTATGAAAAATAAGTGACCAAAGGACTTGGAAGATTAATTTTTTTTGCAGTATACTCATTCACCTGTAGCTATTAGCTTGACTTGAAAAAAAAGAGGCAACCTCTAGCCCAACCTCTAACCTCTCAACCTGTTGAACCTCTAGCATACTGCTTCTTGTGATCACAGTCTTCTGAGTAGAACTGAATACATCAGTAGACTGCTGTTTCAATGACAATAAATTAACCTTCAGAGAGACTGGATAGGGTATGAAGTATAAAAGTGGTGTGTGTGAAGTGTTTAAACAAGCACTGTATGTGCTTGTTTGTTTTCTGGGCGTGTTTGTGTTCAGTGGTAGGGTTGGGCTGTGAAGGCATGCAGACTCACCGTCTAGCCCCAGGCAACAAAGGTGATTTTGGGGGTAAGGCAGCATTAGAGGAGGAGACTCCTGCTCTGTTGGATGGACCATGGTCCACACCAGGCCTGGTAGAATCTGGAGAGAAGGGGAAAGAGAAAGAAACAAGCAGGAGAAAGTGTCTTTATAATCAAGTACAACAGTGAGGAACAAGGAAATTACACTTATCCGTCCATTTTCAATCACTTGTTGCAGACACTGTCAGGTTCACACACATACAGTACAGATTCTCTCGCTCTCACATCGAGTTTGACAGCGTTCAAATTGTGCAATCAGCTGATAATGCGCCAGTGCTACTTTTTCACTCAGGCAGTAATCTCCTGTTGGTACAGCACGTTACTGTGGCAATCCCAGTGTGTGTGGGAGTGTGTTACGGTTATTACACTGAGAGCGGACTTTGACTTGTACATTCCCAGTTGTTACCGATAAATACAGTATCTTCAGATTAATTTGGAAATCCTCTGGACAGGTTACAAAGCTAGTTAGCTGAATAAAATGCAATTAAGCCCTCAGGATATGCTGTTGTAAAAATCAAGCAGCCCCTACAATATTAAAATGATAACATATAAGAAAAATATTAAGCAGTACAATAAAATATAAGAAATAAAAAATAATAAAGTTGGATAAAGTCAAGAGGTATACAGTTTATGCAATACTGATACTACAGGAATATTTTAGGTGTTCAGGGACATCAACCCCCACCAGGCATTGCAACAAATCCTCCAAATTAAACACCAAAATACATTGTTCGTCATTGCTCTTCAGAACAACACATAAGCATTTTCTGATCTGATGGCACTGTCAACAGGACAACAGTGTTTGTCTGTGCCTTCCAAATTCATTACAAATCAGTGTTTCAAATAGAATGTTTAAGGTTTGGTTACGTTTAAGCAAAAACATGACTTGGTTAGGGAAAGAGCTTGGTTTGGGTTAAAATAACCACTTGGTTAAGGTTAGGGAACAGCTGTGGTCATAGTTAAAGGAAACCAATGTTGGCTGCTGGTAGGAAAATGAGAAATAAATAATGATCTCCCGTGTTATAGTTGTATAGTATAGAAGTTTTCTTCTACAGGGAATTGTCTCTTGAACGTAAACTGTGTGTCCTAACACACACTCATCTCTTACACACTCACGTGCACTTGAACTATGCACATGAATGAAAAAGTTGATGAAAAGATGTATGTTCAAAATATACAATAGGAACATTTTCATTGTCCATTTATACTAATTTCTACTCTTCCTACCTTGTTCTGGAGCTTTCAACACCTCACAGTCTTCAGTGAATGGAGTTTGCTCAGTTGTCATGGTCCTCTGATGAAGACCATGCAATGTGTTTGAACCCTCCAGAAAATGCTTGCTAGTAAACCTTTTTGTCAAACTGCCTGTAGTTTAATCTATAATAAAGCATAGTATTATTTACTGCAGTGGTTTCCAACCCCCACGCTGCGGTACAGGGCCATGGAACTTTTGCCACGGGGCCAGCTTTATTTACTAAATAGGATTTGGTAAATAAAGCTGAATAATAATTACATAACTTCACATGCTATTTGTGTGCTAATTACCTCGATACAAATTTAGAAAGTCACAGTCCCTCTGCACTCCTTGCCCCTGCTACCTCTACTGTTGGCCTGGGCAGGCTTAGACAGCCATGTGCTACCTTTGTGATCTTATTATGTCACCAGTCAGTTCTTTTTACCTGCCTGGAGGCTGGAGGCTGCCTGTGAGATTCAGTGGAAAGGCTTAATGCATGAATTGTTCTGAAAGCGAACATTGTTGTATATTCATAATAGTTGTTTTGGGATCTGTGAAGAGGAAAATACGGACTGGAGTTTGGGGTTTACTGGGAGGAACTGTTTTCTCTGTGATTGTTTTGCCTGCATTTGGGTTGTTAATACACTGGAGTTGAACTGAGCAAATTCTATTGTGGTACTTTATTGTTGTGGCCTATACTATCTGTTTTGCTTGTGCTTAGGTGTCCTGAGGGTTCAAGATATGAGTGTTGGGTGTTTTATTATGCTCTATGCTTAAGTCCTGTGTACGGTTGACTAACATAAAATAACGACTCCCAACCCTGGGAAAAAATTGTTAGGCGCTGACCTGACTGGCACCCCAAGCATCTGGTCATACCGTTACAACGCTATTCCCCCCAGTTCCACCCTCCACTGTGCAGGTGCACTGACCAACCAGCAAGACTGGCAAATGCAGCAACAAGTGTGTGAACGCTTGCTGGCTTTCCGACCACAAACACAGCCAATTGTGCTTGATGAATGCAGCACCAAACCAGAAGATCTGAATCTGCAAAGTAACTTGTTACTTTAGCAGTTAAGAAAATGTAAAGTAAAAAGAAAAACAATATTTCATTATGAAATATAGTGAAGCAGAAGTAAACATAAAATGGAAAAACTCAAGTACAGTACAAAAAGTTTAAAAAAAATTGTACACAAATATTTCAGCTTTTCTTTCTACTAACATTTAAAAGTACTGTGATCGAGAGACAAACACATTAGCACTACCTATGGGCAGTTTAAAGTTGTATTCTTATCTTAAACTTCTCGTACTTTTTTCTTCGAGCCCCTTGCTGTCTCGATTAGAACACATTAATTTCTACATAGACTTCAGGTAGATAAAATACCCCATGTTATTTTGTTATAAATACCCCATGTTATTTGTGACATTTTTTAGTTTTTACAAAACCAGAAGTCAATACCAGTTTTACTCAAAATATTAGAAGAATATGGGAGTGTGTCGGGCTATAAAGGTAATTTATCAGAGTATCATAATGCCATTGAATGATGCTGGGAGAAGATGGTCCTCTCAAGGCTTAGAATTGACTGACATCGATCTTCTCATCTTCTGTTACTCCTGGTAAGACAGAAAACAAGCCGGTTTCCCTGAATGTTGGCATATCTCTTTTAGAAGCTTCATCAATAGCTTTTTACCTTTACGAAGATTGGATTTTTTTTGTGTGGGAATTCTAAGAAAACATTATTGTTCTAAGAACTGTCTCAATATTTTACCACCAGCACTCTCTTGAATTTGTAGGTTTTGTAAATACAGCCAATAATCAGTTGAATTTGGACTCTGGTGTTCCAATCAGGAAACTACCTCTCAAAACACACAATACTGGTTTTAGTTTCCATTTTATTTTAGGTCATCAATAATCAGGTGACTGGATTTTGTGACATTTTTCAACAGACCCCCATGTTTTATGACTTAATTTTACTATTTTCATTCATAAGACTGATGCTGACTGTCTAGTTATGTATTAAGTAATCACTTTGATCCCTCCCTTTGAGGCCTATCTGAGATGCCGGGCAAAGTCTAAGCTCAAACAGCTTTAGTGTTGCATTTGGTGTGGCTCTATGAATATGGTGCATTCCTATAGAGAACAATGACTAATGTAGATGATAAAAACTCAATACAGTTGGTAAAATTAATTATCACAGTTATTCCATAATTCAGTTACTGCACTCTTGCCTCTTGAAGATTGTTGATTGAGTATTTATCCGTAAGTACAAAGCAGGTTGGCAATTTAACCCACCAGAACAACTTTTCATTTTTTTCATCATTTCAGACACCAGTCAACAGGATATCAGGTATATTTGGTTGTTTCCTTTGAACATACAAACTTCAAGTTGTTTTTTGCTTGAAATCATGAGGTCAGAGGGTGGCCTGTGGAAAGTACAGGTATTACTCAGACTATTGTGCTGTTTTAACCAAACTAGTTTCTCAGGTTGTATTCATGTGGATTTCTACTGAAGAATAGGACTACCAATCCTTTGTTCCACTTTCAAAAACAACTGCATCAACTGAGCAACAATATACAGTATCTACAAAGACTCCATTACCACAGCAGAGACAGAACTAAATTCCTAACCATGCTGCTGCACAGCTCTCCAATGAAGCCTGTCAATGTTGACTATGCAATTAGGATTGAATTAGACTAAAAACCTATTGCTTTAGGGCCAGAAAAGTCATCTTAAATGTAAATTAACCTGTGAGACATGAGCCCAAATTCGAGGTACAGTAGAAATACAATGTTACATTGTAAGCACAGCCAAGGCCTGGTGTTTTCTTACTTTCAGATTGCTCAGATGAGACCAGCCTCTTCTTCCTCATTGACCGGTAAAAGCGGGAGTTCCTGCGGATAGGCTCTCTGCTGAAACCAACTCTGGAGTCATCCTCATCATCGTCCTCCTCATGGCTGGGTTGAACCACAGTTGCTGGATGCTTCTCTGGGGTTTCCTGTGACTTCTGCCCCCACTTGCCCCTGAACAGGGCAGTAACAGACATGATAAATGATTCCTGTTCCTTTTTTCTTTGTTTTTTAAAGTGAGTTAAGAAAAATTCTGTTTGACTTTGAGGAAACTGGGAGAAAGAATTATCATAATTAGCCAGAATCCAGGAGCAAATCCATGCTTAGAAATTAAGAATTCTGGTGAAAAATTAATCCCAAGAAAGAGTACAGTACAAATAACAACACAGGTAACAGAGAAGTGGTTCCTGGGCCCTCTCTCCCTCCTGTCAGAAGGACAACATTGCTGTTAGCTACGCAGGCAACCTGTGGAACCAGGAGAGTGCGTCGCTTATTTCTGCCTAAGCTGTAATTATTGCATTTATGACTCTCTCTCTCCTGCTCTTTGTCCCTCCTCTGACTCTCTCCCTCGGTCCCTCTCTCCACACCACCCTGTGACGTGCTGACATTCCTGAACTCAACCTGGACTTACCAGCCTGTCTGTCTCTCTGCTCTAAAACTCTCTCTGTTGTGGAACCTGAAAAGCCACCTGCTGACTGTCTGTCTACTTCTCTCTGCTTTCAGAGTTTCTCAGATCCCTCCACAAAATCTGTCTATGTTCTCACTATTGGGCCTTGTTATTCAGGTAATGGTTAAATTATTCAGGTTAAAGTAGAGGACATATTACAAAAATACAGCATATATTTTGCAGGTGGGTATGTTATTTCCTTGTGTGGACCTGTGTGTAAGTAATTTGTGTAATGTGTCTGGCCCTGTTGAGCCAGGGCCCCATACAGTAGTTTTATCTCTAGTCAGCTGACAAGGAGAGTTTAAAGTTCACTTTTACCACACAGCATAAGCCTGCCTGTGCTGCCTTTCAACAATACTGAGTCCTGAAATCAAAGTAACAAACAACATAATGTCCTAAGAGAGCATTGTTCAGTGGAAATTCTTGTTTGTTTCTGTCCAAGTAGGGTAAAGGTGATACAAATGCTGTACTTTTTCATAATTTTCTTGGATTGCCCTTTAATGTATGATTAATTAGCTTAGGAAAAAGCTGTTGTATGCACTGTGTATATAGTTTGTTGTGGTTATATTACTGTGTGGTGGCCACAGCCACACATGGTAATATTAGCCCAATTCACACTCTCTCATCTCATTAGTTTGCTACCTACACAGGTTCATTTCATTTGCAGTCAACCACACCTAAACTATTAACATCACACAGTTTGTTTGATTTGGAATCTGTTTATTTTCTTTTAACCTTTCATTGTTTAAATGAAGTACACACATTTAACACTGTAGGGTTACACAGGCAATTATCTGTTATATTAATCATTTCTTTCTTTGTCTTTGAGTTACCATGGTTTCTGGGGGAGGTCCCTTCCTGGTGGAGCAGAAGGCGTGGCTAAGGGGTGAGAGCTATCGGGCCAAACCATGTGCTGCAATGTCATTGGGGGGGATTTGGGTTTAGTTAGTTTTGCTTTGTAGCTTTGTAGTTGTAGTTGGTGTTTATCTTGTTTACTCCTTGTGTGTTATTTGGTTTGGCCAAGCCACTGTACATGTTCCCTTGTGTCATTGTGAGAGGTCTGTTTGTTCAGTTGTTGTTGTATTCAGTATAGTTATGTTGTGTTAACCTAGTTGTTGGTTTGGTGGGAGGGGCTTAGCGGAGTGATACGAGGCAGCAGAGAGAGAGAGGCAGAAGGTTTTGCTTAGGTTACACAGATTTTGCCTACCCCAGCTTTAAAGGATTAGACTGAAATTATTGGGGGCCAGGTTGCGGTGGCAGCACACTAAGCAAGGAAGTCCAGAAATCTCTCTCCCCAGCAACGTCTTCTGGTTCCTCCTGGGGGATCCTGAGGCATTCTCAAGCCACATGATACATATGATCTCTCCAGCATGTTCTGGGTCTACCCCGGGCTCTTCTTCTAGTTGGTCATGCCCAGAAAACCTCCAAAGGAAGGCACGCAGGAGGCATCCTCATCAGATGCCCGAACCACCTCAACTGGCTCTGTGAGGGGGAGCGGCTCTACTCCAAGGTCAATCCAATTATCTGAGCTCCTTATCCTAAGGCTAAGGGTGACCCCAGCCACCTTACAGAGGAAACTCATTTCGGTAACTTGTATCCGCAATCTCGTTCTTTCAGTCACTAACCAAAGCTCGAGACCATAGGTGAGGGTTAGAACATAAATCATCTGGTAAATCAAGAGTAATGATAATCCATTAGTTCCTACTGAAGACGTAAATCTTCGACTCACAAATACATAGTGTCATTTTTTTCAAAAGACTCAGTAATTTCCTAAAACAGCTAGCGTCATGATTTCAGTAAACACAACTCAAACTGGAGGACTATTCATTGGGGACTATTTTCAGCAGTGGATTAATACACATTTGATGCACTATAGTGTGTGTGTGTGTGTGTTCATGGTAATGTGTGTGTATTTTACAGTTTTTGGACAACAATGGAGCTCTATTGCACAGAGGATGATATATGAAGATCCATCAGGCTTTGGATACACACACAGTACTCATTAGTAGGATACATTCGATTGTTGGTTTTGGTCTTTTCATGGGATTTGTTGACAGTAAGAACAATATAGAATGCCATGAGACTTATCCTTTAAAGGTACTGTATGTAACGTTTTACATGTATTAATCACTTTGTATTGCCTGTGTGTGAATGGACTGTAATGTAACTTAAAAAATGAGACCTTTTCCGTCTTTCTCAGTTGCCTATAGCAGCCTGTGGACTGATTTCTATGTAGAGGACTTGGGTCGGATTTTGTGACGTTATGCGCCTCTCTTCAGCTACAGGTCAGAGTTCAGCTCCCCAACAGCCGCAATAAAAACAAAAGAAGAAGAAGCTCCTCACAGTAGCTAACGTTAACTTAGAAACTGAGTCTGCTAACATCAACAAATGACCAGGTAAGCTAACATTACTGCAAAGCATGTGAAATATATTGTGATTTTAGCTGGGCAATGTTAGCTAACGTTAGATTATTTGCTGGATGTATGAGACCTTGTAATACATCCATGTAACGCGGACGAACTGCTAGCTAGCTAACATAGCTAAATACTGTCTAGAGTTGATAATGTCAGCTAATTCACTCCCTTAGCTTGCTTGCTCGCTAACGTTATCTCTATCAAAATAACGTCCTATCTGATCTATCACAAGGGGCCACTGTGTTTGATTATGATTCATAGAGAAGTCAGGCCTACAAATCATGCCCTGTAATGTCAAGATGCATTTTATATCCAATACTGTAGACATGTTTACCTCTCATGCTCAATCTCCTTTTCTGTGGATTATGCCACTGTAAAGTCATTTCATTTCATTGAATCAGCCTGATTTTTTTCCCTGCCAAAATGACACCCGTGCTTATACTTTATACATTTCTGCTGATGTATACCCATGTAATGAATTTACCTACTGGTTGACTTGTCAGTTGTGTAGGTTCTAATTCTTGCTTTTCTCTCTCTCTCTCCATAAAGGACATGACCTCAGCTACATAAGCAATGACAACAATGGGAGCAAGAAAAGAGAGAAGTCCTGAGAGTGTGGTTTACAGTACCATAGTTTGTTTATTATAAATACCTATTGAAAAACAAATTAATATATGACATTGTAGAACTTGTAAAAAATAAGACACTGAAAAAAATTGTACTTCTATGAAATAAATGAACTTGTATAAAAAATTAAATGTAGTTTTTCTTTGAGGTAATGAACTCACATGCAGGGACAATGAACACAGTTTGTGTTCCCAGACGTCCCAGATGATGTCCAGAAAAACCCCTGGCAGACGGGTGACAACCATCTGCAGGACTTCATCCCTCTCCTCTTGTGTCAATTGTCTGGAAATTGAGCAAGAACATGTTTAGAATGGCTAGATTCACATGTCAAGTGGGTGTGTACTTTTTACTTTTATTTATACCGATCAGCCATAACATTATGACCACTGACAGGTGAAATGAAGAACATTGATTATCTTGTTACAATGGCACCAGTCAGTGGGTTGGATATATTAGGCAGCAAGTGAACATTTTGTCCTTGAAGTTGATGTGTTGGAAGCAGGAAAAATGGGCAAGTGTAAGGATGTGAGTGACTTTGACAAGGGCCAAATTGTGATGGCTAGATGACTGGGTCAGATGACAGGGTCATGGGCGGCCAAGGCTCACTGATGCACGTGGGGAGTAAAGTCTGGTCCGTGTGGTCCGATCCAACAGAAGAGCTACTGTAGCTCAAACTGCTGAAAAAGTTAATGCTGGTTCTGATAGAAAGGTGTCAGAACACACAGTGCATCGCAGTTTGTTGCGTATGGGGTGCGTAGCTGCAGACTGGTCAGGGTGCCCATGCTTACCCCTGTCCACCGCTGAAAGCACCTACAATGGGCATGTGAGGATCAGAACTGGACCACGGAGCAATGGAAGCAGGTGGCCTGGTCTGATGAATCACATTTTCTTTTACATCATGTGGATGGCTGGGTGCGTGTGCATCGCTTACCTGGGGAAGACATGGCACCAGGATGCACTATGGGAAGAAGGCAAGCCAGCGGAGGCAGTGTGATGCTTTGGGCAATGTTCTGCTGGGAAACCTTGTGTCCTGCCATGTGGATGTTACTTTGACACATACCACCTACCTAAACATTGTTGCAGACCAAGTACACCCCTTCATGGAAACGGTATTCCCTAATGGCAGTGGCCTCTTTCAGCAGGATGATGCGCCCTGCCACATTGCACCTACAGTGTGGCAGCAATGGTTCAGGAATGGTATGAGGAACACGACAATGAGTTCAAGGTGTTGACTTGGCCTCCAAATTCCCCAGATCTCAATCCAATCGAGCATTTGTGGGATGTGCTGGACAAACAAGTCTGATCCATGGAGGCCCCACCTCGCAGCTTACAGGACTTAAAGGATCTGCTGCTAACGTCTTGGTGCCAGATACCACAGCACACCTTCAGAGGTCTAGTGGAGTCCATGCCTCGAAGGGTCAGGGCTGTTTTGGCAGCAAAAGGGGGACCTACACAATATTAGGCAGGTGGTTATAATGTTATGGCTGATCGGTGTATATTGTTTTACCACAAATCTATGCCTGACCAACCTGCATCTCTGCTGTCCTGCAGCAGTCAGCTGAGCAACCTGGAGTCTGTCCTCTTCAGTGACAGAACCAGCTCCTGCTCTTCCTCTGCCCCTTCCCCTGCCCTGCACTGCATCTGCACCTCTATCTTGACCCCTTGCTCTCCCCCTGCACCTCTGCCTCTCCCCCTTCCCTCTCTAGCCTCACAGTCACTGTTTTCTTCAAGTAGAGCTGCATAATCTTCAGAACTTGAATCCTGAAATGAAAAAATGAAAACGTATAAAAGTGGGTAGTTTTATTGTGATGCCTTCCATATTTGAGGAATGCTGATTGGCTAACAGTGAAATACACAATGGTAAGCTGTAATGATAAAGCAAGGTAAACTACAATGATGCATGAATTGATGAATACATAGGATATGTTGCAGGATAATGCCAAAAATGTCTGTTCTTTACTTGTGCATTATCTCTAGTCTAACGTTTGTCATCCCACTCCTATCATCTGTTTATAACTGATGTTAGTTTAGTATGTTCAGTACAGTAACGTTAGTTGACAATAAAAAAGTCTCATCTATTATGCAGAAACAGCGCATTGATTCAGCTATCACGTCAATGAACGTCTAGTTCACTAAGCGTTAGCGTTATCATTCAGCAAATTTAGCTATCCTGACATTGCTGAGCCTCTTGGTGAAAGCTAGACAAATGGTGATTGATAAAGCTGGCTACCTAACGTTAGCTAACGCTTAAGTGTCATATATATGCAGTCATTGTATCATGCAACGACAATGGATTAGTTCAAAGTCACTAGCCTATATTGTGCAAGCTAACAAGCTGATAACAATATTGCTCTTTATAAATCCGATTTTGTTTTTATAACGTTAGTCAAACTATAATAACAGTGTAACTTCACTTAACTCATTTATCAACATGATGCCAGTCGATCACGTTCAGTCCACTGTATGTCATGTCACTGTTTTGGCCGATGTCCAGGATGCTCGCTCGCGCCTACTGTGTGTGAGCACGAGAACGAGCAACGACCCTGACTGCTATTGTCTTAACAGCCACCGGTGTCACTAAAAACGACTTTCTGAAAACTCCACACTTTAACTATCTTTAAAGTTGTTAAAATCATGTTATTCCACTCTGTCTGAACCTATCAGACAGTATATATTGTGTATCATCTTGTTCAAGCTCTTTGTTGAAACTATATGATGTTTATATTCAAACCCAAGACTTTCAAACCCAAGGTTTCTCCAAGTCTTGTGCATCACTTTAGCCACCATTCCCAAAATTCAAAAGACATATTTGGTATCTTTGGAACTTTTGGTAAAAATATAATAGATTTGAAGGACTAACATATACATATGATCTTCTGCCTTAGTATCCTGACGTAACTGTGTGCATTCACCTCAGCTAAAAGTTTAGAGGAGCATATATAGGAGCCATAGCTAATTAATGGCACAGAAAAAATTACATATTACTTCACTTTAAATGTCACTATCACTATCATCTTGTGGAGGTAAGGAGATAAAAACAAATGCTCTAGGAGATGTAGATATATTTTTTCAGTTTTGTAGTTTTGACCGAGTTAGTAGCAGCTGAGCTTGCTGAAGATTTAAATATCCTGTTGGTTGAGCACATATTGTACCTGAAAATGGAATGCATTATATAAATGTGCATCGCTAATATTCAAATATACACAGCTATAAATGAATAAATGCATAACAAAAAAAAAAACAGCTTTTCACATGTTAAGGTTCAAATTTTCTCCATGTCCTGTCTGGTTTAGATACTTTGCATTAGGCTCAGAAATTATATGTAGTGCCACACATGGAAGTAGCAGACTTAGACTGAACTAGGTGTTTGTCCTGTGTCTCTACAAACTGCTGTGGCACTGTAGTGGGAGGTCTGTCAGCACTTGCTTGATTTGGCATTGTCCCAATAGTGTGTGTTCAGTATTATCAGTTTTTTCAGTCCGTTTCCTCCAAGGTTCATGTTGATTTTGTGACGCATCTGGTTCACTTGCATGTGTGATGGGATATGGAGGCTGAGGCTCCATCATTTGCAAGATGTGACGTCGGTTGCGTCTGTATGCCTTTCCATCAGACTATCCCATGTATGCACACGGCTTGTCACACTTTCTCCTTAAAACTCCATCTCCATCTTGCCATCTTTTTGTGTTTGGAGTCTGACCAGTTGGTTTGATATTAGTGGTGTCAGTGGCCTGTTAGTGTTGTCATAGCTGTGTTTCAGTGTTCTCTGCTTTTTTGTGAGCTGGGCTTTAAATCACATCTCCTCTTTTAAATTGCTTCTGAAAATATTTTGATTGAAAGGCTTTTTATAACTTTATTTAATTTGCTTTTTTCATACTTTATTTTTTTCCAAACTATTTTCATTTATGCAGCTTCACTGCTTCCAAATTTATAATTCATAATTAAGAAAATTTGTGATAGAAATTTTAAATTAAGCAAAACAGACAAAACAAAACAACCAAAAATAAATAAATAAATAAAATAAAATAAAAAAACAGAACAGAAAAGAAAAAAAGGGAGATATGACAAACAAGGTTAAAAATAGCTATTAATCCCATGAATGATATTGGCAGGGAACACCATTCATTCACTCATTTGTTGCTTTCCTAAATAGCAACAAATGAGTCAAACACAGGAGTTTGTTCATCATCAGCTAAATGTCTAATACATGGCAATTTGAATACCCAAGTATGTGGGTGTTAGAATTTTAATATCTGAAAG
Organism: Macquaria ambigua; assembly: GCA_008360985.2. Lineage (NCBI taxonomy): Eukaryota > Metazoa > Chordata > Actinopteri > Centrarchiformes > Percichthyidae > Macquaria > Macquaria ambigua. Next base: position 50,122 of record VMKM01002893.1, read on the forward strand.
GAGAAACAAAAATTACTTTGTGGAGGCACCGGATCACATAAAGTAGCCTAGGCTACTGTACTGTGTTAATTTGAGGATTGAGTGGAAGATGTGATATCTCTACTGCTGAGGAAACAATTCTCTCACTGACAACTGTAGTCATTATAGGGCAAAAAGAGAAATATTGAGTTTCAGTTTGCATTATAGGGGAATAATGAAAAAGTCTGAACCAGTTCTTAGTTAAATGTAATAAATATTTATCACAGTATTAACGGTTGACATATAGGTCTCCATGGACGCATTTAAAGTGATTCTAAATGACTTGAAAGCAGGTACATCTGGCTGTAGATGTTTTGAATGGTGAAAAATGTTTTGATATCTTATAATTCTGTATTTTGTTCTTGTTTAATGTCTTTTTTATGTTTGTGCTGTCTTGGCCAGGACACTTTTGAAAAATGGATTTTTAATCTCAATGAGTCTTTTACTCCTGGTTAAATAAAGGTTAAATACATTTTATACTGTACCATTTCACAATAGCTATTTGCACCGTTTTAGTTAGCTAGTAGGTGGGGGGGAAATTAGCTAACATTAGGAATGTTAGCCAGCAAGCTACAAGCGCCATTTTACATTAACCCAACTTAGCGAGCTGTATTTACATTGGCTAGTAAAGTTAGACAAAAACTTTAGCTGGCAAGCCATTTTACGCTAACGTTGGCCAACCTTGGTGAGCTGTATTTGCGATTTTACATTATCTGGTAGAAGGAAACACTTTGGCCAGCAAACTACTGGCGCCATTTTACATTAGCCGACCATGGCGAGCTATATGTGCAATTTTACTATATTTTGCTATATTAATGTTAGCTACATTAGCTAGTGGGGAAAAACTTTAGCGAGCGAGCTAACGTTACAGGCCCCTTAAAGCTAGCGCGCTAGCAAGCTTGGGAACTGTAATCCAGTTTAAATTAAAAAAAATAATAAGAAAATGGAATACGCCCCGTGGGCGCGCATGGCTTTTTCCTGCCTTGCAATACCTCTGCAGCAGCTCCAAAATGAGTGAGCAAAAGTACTTAACTGGAGTTATGACAGGCTTATGAAAAGAAAAAAAAAGCTAATGCATTTGAAGGTGCTATTATAATGCTAAACCATGTTTTGCCCTGTTTCAGATACAATTGAGTGGTATGTTTGATATGTTGTTATTTTCACAAGTGTATAACTTAAGTATTAAGTGTATCTAAGGTTGTGTAAGACTAGTCAAGGGTTTGGAAAAATAGACTGAAATACAGAAAACACAGAGAAACTCTGGCCATAGAGTGTCATAATGAAGTTGTTAATATTGTAGGCAACAGCCCCCCTTTATGAGACTATGTGCCTCAATTGGGTGGTAGCATTGTTAGTCTAGGTGGCTTTTGAAAAACATGTAAATTGTGTACAATATGACTTCACTATGAAGTGACTGCTTGAGATAGACTGAGAAATGTGGACGTTGACAAATTTTACCCAAGGATTGTAATGAAACAGAAGGTCAGCATGAACTCTGAGATGTGAAGTCATTACAGCCTTGACAAGTTGATAGTTGGGCAACCACCTGATATATACCTAAATGGCATCTTGGGTTTTTGGCTATAAATATTTGAGTTATTATGTAGGTTTTACTCCCAATGAAAATGTGCTTGAGGTCATGCCAGATAATGTGGCAAACACCTTATGTGTGTTAAACTGTAGGGTAGGCCTACCCAAAGAGCTGACAGCTTGGTTTTGGAAAGTCACAGACCATCCTGGCTACATGACTGCTTCCGGGTCAAATCTTTCCAGAATTTTAAATTAAATGCTCACGTTGGTGAATTTACACTCAGATGTGGCCAGTATTTCTCTTACATGCATTCTAAACATGTATTGCAGTTACTTTAGAGTGTTTTGTAATTTATTTGTTAAATCTTAATGTCATTTGTAAAAAAATACTTTAGAAAACAGAAATTGTGTTTTTAAAATACTCAAAATATGTTCACCACGATCCATCAAAAAAGGTATCACTAATTTACAGGAAATTGTTTTTTATAAATATAATGAAAAACTAAGAATATGGTAAATGGACTGCACTTAAATAGTGCTTTTCTACCTTAACAGACGAAGCGCTTTACAATTGGCCTAAATTGATCTTCATTAATTTTAATACAGATCCTGAAGTGTGCACTGTAAGTTGTATAATGAAGAGGGAAAAATGCTCAAAAATAGAATTAAAGTAAAAATTGCATCATAAAACGTGGTCAGGACATCTTTAGATGAACATCTCACACTGATAATTCAGTTACAGAGAGTGTCTGGGATGTGAAGGAGACAGTCCTGTTCAGATGATCAGTAACCTGGATGATGTTATGCTGAGATATTAATAACCAAGTTTCCTATGTCCTATATCATATCCCAAACATGATTATAACCAGGATAAGACAGAACAGGGACTAGTGTGCTGATCAGATGATGTTGATGAAATGACACACACCAGAGGTTGAGTGAAGTTGAATTAAGTTACAATAAAATAACAAAATGTTATAAAATGATTTTAATTGTCAGAGGCACCAGTAGATGTTTGGCCTAGGGCACCAAAATGTCCAGAAATGACCCTGCACAAGTCTATATACACTATGTAGTTAAACAAGAGGAGAGAATGAATGGCAGCCATTAGTATATTCTATATATATAATTGCGCCAATCGGAGGTCACGAAAATTAATGTTGAGTCGGTGTGTACATATGCAAAGACAATGTCGGACTCCGTAATTTTCTCTGGGCCCCTACCTAGTCTTACTAGCGATGACATGTATAGCCGCATGTCATCATTCAACCGCTGGTTGTCGAGGTGGTGTCCAGGTAATGATGTGGGCTTTGTAGATAATTGGCGGACTTTCTGGAGAAGACCTGGTCTGATTAGGAGAGATGGCATTCATCCTACTTTGGATGGAGCCGCTCTCATATCTAGAAATCTGGCCGAATTTATTAGTGGCCCAAAGCCATGACAGCTCAGAGTTCAGACCATACACTTAATACAGTCTGTGGTCCAGACCAGGAGGCAGAGTTGCAGTCCTACACGCTTCTCTGCGCTTCCATTAGAGCAGTTACCCACCCTAAACTCCACAGAGAGGTTGTCTACCCCCTGACCACTTAAATAATTTAAATCAAAAGTAAACAGAAGAGGAGTTACACATAAAAACCTAATAAAAAGTAAAACTACCACTGCAACAGTACAACAAAATAGGAGAATTAAATGTGGACTCTTAAACATTAGATCTCTCTCATCTAAAGCTGTTCTAGTAAACAATCTAATATCAGATCATAATATTGATTTATTTTGTCTTACTGAAACCTGGCTGTGTCACGATGAATATGTTAGCCTAAATGAATCCACTCCCCCCAGTCACATTAATACTCACATTCCTCGAGGCTCAGGCCGAGGAGGTGGAGTTGCAGCCATCTTCGACTCAAGCCTATTAATCAAACCTAAACTAAACTAAATTATAACTCGTTCGAAAGCCTTGTTCTTAGTCTTTCACACCCAACCTGGAAAACACTACAGCCAATTCTATTTGTTATAGTGTACCGAGCTCCTGGACCGTATTCTGAATTTTTATCTGAATTCTCAGAGTTCTTATCAGGTTTTGTCCTTAAAACAGATAAAATAATTATTGTAGGTGATTTTAATATTCATGTAGATGTAGAAAATGATAGCCTTAGTGCTGCGTTTATCTCATTATTAGATTCAATTGGCTTCTGTCAGAGTGTACATAAACCCACTCACTGTTTTAACCACACCCTCGACCTTGTTCTTGTCTATAGCATAGAAATTGAACAT
>VMKM01002894.1:0-53761 GCA_008360985.2 Macquaria ambigua
CCTCTAGTGTTTAAATTCAAATCCAAACAAGGTAGCAACTGAACTACATGTGAAGAAAGAGACACTCAAAATAATGCACTGAAGGAGTGAATATTAAGTGTGACACCATGACATGACATTTTGTTCTGTGTCACACACACACCTAAATGAAAAGCTATAACACAATAACAACTGAGCATTTCGAAACACATGTCAGTTCCGTTAGACTGAAATTCAAATTTAATGGATTTCTAACCAACTATTCTTTTAATGTTTTGATTGATTTTGACCTTAAGTCACGCAAGAAAACAGCAAACCACTAATGTATCAACACAGCTGTAATTGGTTTTACATTCAGGTCCCTGGCAAAAATGAGTTCTGACCTTCACTGGGCTCCCTTTCCAAATGCAATTATTGTGGTGTTTCAGGAGTGACAGCTATGACTCATGGAGGTCTGATGTTTTACAGACACACAGTCCTGGTAAATGAGCCATGTGATGGTACGCACACACCCTCCCTGCCTCCTTCATCCCCAAAAGTTTGCTCCTCTCCTGTTCATTAACCCAGCCCCATTATAGCTCATTACCATTATAGACCAGCGGGAAGGGGAAATTATACACAGTCTGCCATGTGTGCGTGTCTTCATCTGCATGTGTGTATGAGAGCATGGGTGCCTGTCTGTGTGTGTCTGTGTGTGTGTGTGTGTGTGTGTGTGTATGTGTGTGTGTGTGTGTGTGTGTGTGTGTGTGTGTGTGTGTTATTTGCTTGCGTGGCAGTCGTTGTGGCCTAGTGATTAATGTACAATGCAGAGTGTTAACATGATGACAGTGTGCCAGAGCTGAGGCAGAGGCGATAATTATAGTGATGCTGAGAGGAGGCGAAGTTGTCTGCAGCTCTGACTCCGACTGTCTCTCTGTCTGTTTCGTTTGTCGCTCTGCTTTCCCGTCTGTACATTTCTGCCTCGTGCCTCCTGCCCTCCGCCTCTTGCTCTCTGTCTCCCAGGGCATGAGGAGGTGTCAAACTGTGCTCTCCATCTTCTGGGATAGAGAAAAAATGTAGTGTGCATGTGTGTGTTTTGTATTAGTCACATTGTGTGGGGACATAAATGTGTTCATGCACAATGTGGGGACAAAAATGAAGTATTAATTAGTAATGAATGAAGTAATAATTTACATTATTCAAATGGAAAGCTTAGTCTGATGTAGAAATTGTATGTTGTTTATGCATGCAGTTTAATTGAACCAGGTTTCTCCACAATATATTATTAAAGTCTTTCATGTCCTTTGTAATGAAATAAGTAGAGCAGGGTCATATCTGATGTCTCCAGCTGTTTTACGTTGCCTAAAAACACCAAACATCTCAGTTTCTTTGTCAAGATCTAAGTCTAAATCATCCACTGAGAAATGTCTGAGCCTAGCCGGATACAAACTCAACCCATCAGGAAACTATGAGGAGTGTTTAGATGACGTCACTCGCCACATCTTGAAACTACCTATTTCAAATAGGTGTTACTAATTTAAAATAAAGCATTTTTTAGCAACTGCTTGGCCCAGTTTGAGCCTTGACAACTGATTCCAGTTGAAGTTTAAGTGAAATCCGTAGCCAGAAGCCAAATACAAAGCAAATAAGACAAGGTCATGTGATATTTTCCTTACTTTATGAGTTGGCAAGGAGCCCCCCCATTAACAACAGCCTATATTGTGCCTATAGCTACAACGACAAACCGCTAATGGAGACAATCATCAGTACCTAATGAAAATGCAGATACCCTGGAAACATGGTTTTGTTGCATGTAGGAGGTAGTTTTGTGGTCTTTCTCAAGAGAAGAGAGGTTTACCAAAAAGAAACTGGATAATGGAAGCAGCTAGCCATTATATTTTGCGAATAAAAGGAGAGTAGTGGGGAAGACAGGAAGGAAAAAAGAGAAAGAGGGACAAAAGGGGGAAGGAGGTGGAGGTTGGCGACCCAGGTGGGATGGATATTATTTAATGGATGAAGGGATACAGGGGAAACAAATGAATTGAATAAACCTTTGAACAAAAGCCAGTGCACACTCATTCATGTAGGAGACAGGAAGAGAGATGACAGGGTGAGAATACAGATGAGCGCTAAATGGCAGGAGTCTTCAGACAGAGATGCAGAAGGGGGAGACAGACAGCGAAACACAGACGGGTGAAGTGAGGACAGAACTTATCCTCAGTAGACTGCAGTGGGGAGACAGGCAGAGAAGAGGAAGAGGAACAGTGGTACAATAGGTTAGACGATGGTTTAAGTTCTACCAAGAGGAGAGGAGGAGTGTCGAGAGACAACGGAGCGTAATGAACTGGACAGCCTACACAGTCCTCTGCCACCTGAACCAGGGAGATGTGTCATATACAGGGAAGACAGGGGGTACTGTGCAACTGAAGAGACGCAATGAATAGGGAAAAAACACAGAGAAAGACAGAAAACAAGAAAGAAATAATTGATATTTTAACTAGGAGAGTATGGAAGATTTAAAATAAATTAAAACAAAAAATAAAGGGAAAAACAATACACATTGTTATATGTATTTCCTTTTTAGGTATGCATTTACTGTGTCATAATTAAATAAAAACATACGTTAAAATGACAATTATTTCGCTTTTCTTTTTTTCTTTTCTTTCTTTTTTCTTTTGTCTTAAATAACTGAATTGTTTTTTCATTATGACATGACTTTTCCATGCCACATTAAAATCAAATCACAACACAGACAACAAAGTGAACAGCCTTTGTCTCTGTTGTCCAGTACAGGGCAACATAACTTAAGCCCCACCCATGGTTCTGACCCCAAGCTGTGATTGGACAGTTGATCATTTTTCATTTTGGCCCCGACAATGCATCTCCATCTCAAAAAACAAAAAAGCTCCCTTGCACAATGTGGCATGGAAAATTCATATCATAATGAAAAACAATTTATTAAGTTATTAAATACAGAAAGCTAAATAATTGTCTTTTTAACAAATGTTTTTCATTTAATTATAACACAGTAAATGCATGTGAACAAATACATATAACGATGAGTATTGTATTTCACTTTCATTTAGGCATTTAAAATCTTCCATAGAGAGGAGCTATATTCTGACTAATAAACAGAAAGTTTTGGCCTTGATACATAGTTATACAATTTGCTAGCATACTGTACTCATAACTATATTTGATTTTTAAAGAAAAATATTTAATAATAATACATAAAAATATATTTTTCCTACTTGTCCAGGAGGGATGCCATTTTGTGTTCTGCTCACATTTGATGTCTATGGGATCAAGTAGCAGCTTCCCTGAAAAGGACTGTAGGGAAATAAAGTTTCTACATTGATGAGAAATACAGTACTTGCACACACGGAATCCTAACGAACACATTGTAGTTGGAACTTGTAAACAGGAAGTGGAAAATAATCTAATTCCTTAGTTAATGGTGAAATTAGTGATTTTATAATAAGTTAATTACGAGGGGCACTGTAGATTAGATTAATCTTTGGAGAAGTCCAGCGGTGTGTTTCTCTGTTTTTGAATTATTGAAACATGTATGAAACATGAATAATGTATCATGACAACTCCCATTTTATCAGAATGTGCTTGCACTAAATGATAAATTGCTCAACTCTAGAAAATAGCACACAAAAAACAGACTCGTAAACAATCAGAATACACAGCTGGGGGCAGGAAGGAAAGGAAGGAAGGGAAGGAAGAACATAAGAGGGGCAAAATGAACAGTCGTGGAAATGTCAGAGGAACAGTCGCCTCACCACTCTCATCCAGCATCAAGTCATCTTGGTAGCGGAACTTCTCCGGTCCGCACGCCACAAAGATGTCCTCATCGCCAAAGAAGTCTTGCAGACACGACACCTGGAAACAAAGACACGCAGATGAGTACAATCATTATTTTTCCATATCCTTTATTATCCAAGTCGATTGAGCACACTTACTCTTTTTCAGCTATGCTTAATGCTTACACAGATGGCAGCTGCCAAGAGCAATGACAGCTTTCTACTGTTTCTACTGTGAATGCCTTGTTCAAGGGCAACTATTTGTTGAGGGAAACAAGAGGTTTCTCACAACAACAACTTCCCAGCTGGCCTGCAGATTTTTAAACGACAACTCTCTAGTAAGACGTCTAGTTTCCTTACTTCTAGGCTACTGATACTGTGTGCACATGCACACTGCATACTGCAGAAGACACTCACATACTCGCACACTGCTCTGCACTGCACATGCTCGCAAACTTTCCCTTCCTGTGCCTAGCTGAAAAGGCACATGCACTGAGCCCCAGGAGATGGATGAGGAACACCAGGGGTCTCTGTTTGTGCGTGCTTGTTTTTATTTTCATGCACGCTCATTGGCGTCTGTGAATATCCGTGCACATGCCTGATATGTCCCTGAGCTGCAGCGCTGCGTTGTTTCTGCAGTTTATCAGTCTATCAGCGACTATAATAAGACCTTGCTGACTCACTAATTTGCTGATGCGCTGCAGCACGTGCACCGGACATCCAGAGAAGCAAGTGTTGGGTCTGTTCCCTGAAGACTAGCATCTTATGAATGGTAATGAGTAGCTAACTAAAGTAAGAAAGACAAGAGAGGGAGAGTGCATATGTGAGCTACAGAGAGATTTAAAAAAAAGTGGTGTGAGTTGAAAATAGAGATTACTGTTGAATAAGTACAGAGCGGACTAAGTTTATGTCTGACTCACAGAAGAAGAAGAAAAATGGCATCTTGATGATTCACTGTCATTCTTTGACAGACTCCATACTGTGAAGCTAATACCAAACCTACAGTGACATGCTGACAGGCACAGAGTTAAAACATTGGGTCACTAAATGCAACACAGCAGGAACTGGATCATTAAAGAAGAAAGTTTTTTTTTTTGTAAGAGGGTCTACAGAATCGTTTTGTCTTGAAGTGCCTAATTAACACATTATTCACAAATCTCCAACCTAAGCTCTACACACGCTCATCCTCCCCACACAAGACAGATGTTATTTAGTTTTTTAAACTGTGAACTCACCCTTGCTCTGCTAGGAAGAAACCTCAGCAATAGAGTGTTTATTATGACAAAAAGAAACACGCTGCTGTTCATAATTTTCTATTTGATTTAGTCGACAGCTAATTCCATATCTGATCTAAACTCTGCATGATTTACTCAAACAGCTTTAATTACATCCCACAGGCCAACCATTGCATTTCAATCCCAAGCCATCCATATTCCAAATTATATTTCACGATAGGCAACGGTACACACAGAAAGGGATTTACGGGAAGACAATAGCCTATTCATCCGCTTTGACAAATCTCCCACCAAAACCCTATTAAGAGCTATTACAATTTAGGCTGCATGCATGTCAAGCACCGCCTGGAGTTAACACATAAACACAAAGCTACCGTTATTGCATTTTCATGGCAATTAACATCCAAGAATCCATTTAGATTCCTATTAGCCACCGATCAACACCTCAAAAGAAAGTCACAGCTGACATAACAGCGTTATCACCAAAATACCCAATAAACAGCGAAGAGGCCATTCTGTGTGTGTGTGTGTGTGTGTGTATGTGTGTGTGTGTGAGTGGAGATTGGAGTCATCCTGCTTTACCCCCCACAGACCCTAAATGAGCCGACGGGGAGACAAAAAACAAGTTTAATCTCAGACACAGACTCTCTATGGAGTATGGATCGTTTTCATTTAACTTTTCAAACCAAGGCTCGGCGTCTGTGTGTTTGTGTGTGTGTGTCTGCGTACATTCGGCCACACTCGGTCACATGAAAACACACGTTTCTGCACAGGCACATATGGATACGTGTGTGTGCGTGTGTGTGAGGAAGCGATATTATTCTAGTTTCATAACAGAGTGCATATTGCTTTGTTCCCTGATATCCCTATCCCTGATAGCGTGTTGGTGGTTATTTCAGGGGCGAGCGGCCCGACTTCCTAACAAGATGGCTGTGTTACAGATGCTGCTGCTGTTAACATTTCCCCGGAGTGTCAGCGCTGATGGGTAGCAACTTCTACCTCTAATTTTTATTTCACTGTGTTTTCACATTATTTTCATCTTTATTTCATTTTTTTGCTGCTGTAAAGTATCCGTTGTGTCCACTCAGCACAATCATTTTTAAACTTTTAAAGTTTTGCAAGATTGCGATTAATATTGTTGTTAGCTGTTCTCGGCTCTAAGCAATTTGAAGATGTCACCTTGGGCTCTGGGGAATAGTGATGGGCATTTCTCATTATTTTCAGATATTTTAAAGACAAAACAATTAATTTATTAATGTAATAATACGTAGAATCAGCAGGAATGTTTTAAAATGTGCTGACAAACATGAGGACTTTGATACTGATACTTTTTATGCACGGGTCTCTCTTTAAAAAAGAAATCTTGATCTCTATGAGACTACCTGCTTAGTTGTTGTTGTATCAACGCCTCTCAGTTTCACAAAAAAAACATTATCGATTAATAATGATTATTTTTTCAATTCATCGATTAACAGTTCATTCTATGAAATGTCAGAAAATGGTGAAAATGCCCATTACAACTTCCCAGAGCCCTTTAGGTGACGTCTATAGATAGCTCGTTTTGTCCGACCAACAGTCCAAAACCCAAAAGTATTAAATTTACAATGATATAAAACAGAGAAAAGAAGATATTGAATGTTACACAATTAATTAATTATCAAATTTGTTGCCAATTAAGTTTCTGTTGATCGGACTAATCGATTAATCTGCTTGGTGTTTCAGCTCTAATGGAATGATAATGACTTTTATTTTAATTTATTTTTACATTTCAGGATATAATTCATCTGTTTTAAGCTTGTGTTCTTTTGAGAGGCCCCTGATTTTTATTCCCAAGAATGAAACTGAAGGCTTTGTTCCTGTAAGAGGATTTTTGTTTGATGGGAGCAGCTGGATGTGTGTTTGCTGCTCTGAGTCAGTCTGGCCACATCCTCAGGCCAGGACTGCTGCTGCTACTGGAGTCTACCAAGAGGAGGTTGCTGGAATGAGGCCCTTTGAAGCTGCTCATCCCGAGATAGAAACTGTAGCACACCAGAAATGTCGGGTAAACAGGGAGGAAAGAACAGGATGTAACGAGAGTGAGGAATCGGGAAAGGAGAAGTGAGGGGAAACAGGGACAGTCTTCATGTAGGGCAGCCTCTGAGGGCACCTTTAAGCTGAGGGTAAACTAATATGGAGCAACACAAACACATACTGTATACTGAGAGGGGTGTGAAAAAGTATGGTTGCCATGGTGATAATGCCCTATAGGCGGTGGTGCTTGGCTGGTGCGTGCCACTGACTGCACGATGTGCACACTGTGATAGAGAGCTCCATCATTCATATTTTATCTACTATGGGCACAATACTCTACAGAACTGTGCCATTCACACAAATACACACACAAACACATACAAGTGGCACATGGCCTGGTTAATACTGAAATGCACACGCAAATTCTTAAAAAAGATGGTGCTGAGAAGAAGAAGAAGAGCTCTCCTGAAACTCTCAGAGAGACAGGTGGACCAATGAGCGATGGGGAGGAGAGGGAGCTGGTAAAGGTGGAAAGAGATGAAAAAATAAAACAAAAACAGGCAAAGATGAAACCGGCTCGCCAGATCCCCCGAGTTAGAGAGGAAGCAAACAGACAGAGGGAAACGAGCAATAGAGGAGCCCTTCTCTGAGCCCAATGACAAAACAAGCTGCTTTGATGTCTCTGGTGCTCTGTTCTCACAGAGAACCAGCGCGGTTACACAACATCCACCGCTGCTAAAACAAGGACAGGAAGAAACAAACAGAGAAACGGAGGAAAAGAGGGACTAAAATAAGATGATGAGAAAAGAGCAGGGGAGTGTGGAAATTAGCAATTTCATAACCCTGCCATCAGCTCTCACACATCGTTATTAAAGTAAGAAATGGGGCTCTAAGACTGGGTCACGATGATCAAAGCAGCAGCCAACATTTAAAAAGGATCTTTAAATTTCCATAATCGATTTATTCAAGCATTATTTTGGTTTAGAGCAAAAATCAAGACTGCAGGAGCTAGGCAGAAGGTTGACAGGTTTACGGATTGTGTGTCAAATCTCACACGCCTGACAAACTCCAATCCCCTCCCCTCATTGTCCACTGCCACCATGACTGACAGGGTAGTTTATCTTACTGTATCATGGTGCTATACATAACAAAAGGGCAAAAGGACAATTATTTGATATTTAGATCTAGAAATTACAACAACAGTAAAACAAGAATTACATAGAGAGGCTTGTACAAAAAGATATTACTCCTCCTCCACCTCTTAGAAATGTGACCACCATCTGCTCCTGAAAATGTCTTATACAACAAATGATAGGTCACTATGAATATTTGTCAGTAAACTCATTTATGTTCTCACTACGCCACCTAGTGTAGAAACACCAAACACCTACAAGAGTGTCTGCTTCTCTCTTTTTCTCCCTTCTTTGTTCCTCTTCTCTTTCTTTTTTTATTTGAGCTTAAATACAAATCACATTTAGGAAACCAGCTGGTTTTGGTCAGATACAGTACTGCAAGTTTGCACAACATTGCTGCAAAGGTGCATCACAAACTGAGACAGACAATCACTGCCACCACATGGTGGCACTGTTTAATAACCACATAATGTGGAGAGATTTACAAGCCATTCCACACAACAAAAATTCAACTACAGCACCACCAGAAAAAGCAGGGCGACAGACAAGCTAGATGTCAATTTCTCTGATGTTAGATAGGGCCAGTGTCGAAATGATGTAGACACATGTGCTAACCACCTGGATTTTAAGTCGTGGGTCAAACAGAGAGAGAGAGAGAGAGAGTCACGGGCAGTTTTATATAGAGAAAGGTAATGGTAAAGGGAAACGTCTGACTTACATGAAAATAGGCTGAACATTTTGTCTACAACATAAAAGCTCAAAAATCAACATGTGAAACACACAGGGATTTAAAACTACATGTGGTTTTATTTGATTAAACTGACCAGATTAAAACATTTTAAATCTGGGTCTCTGTTTGGTGTGTGTCATGAGGGATGACTGTGGAGCTGCTGTGCAGATTTTCAGTTTGGGTGCTCAAGGACATGAGGGGAAATCTGTGGGAAGAGACCAACAGCTGTAACACTAAGAAAAAAAGGGGACACAATGAATATATGATGTATTGAACATCTCATCTCACTTTTTATGAGAACACACAAACACATATGTCCACCCCGGTGGTGCTACATCTTAGCATTTTGTGTTCAAACAGTCTGTGTGGTTCCCACAGCTGCTGGGAGAAAATGATGAGCGACAACACGGCTCACTCTGCTCATATAAATCTGTCTCTCCGTCAGATTTCAGGTCTACTTGAGGACTCATCTGTCAGCCCCTCATTGTTTTAGTGGGAGTTTCTGACAGCCAATCAGAGGTAACTGAAGTGTAAATGTGTGAGGGCACATGCAAGCGTAATTTACCTCTAGAAAATAAGCAATGGAGAGAATTAGTCCTGAAATCAGTTGATCAACAGAAAATGAATCGTCAACTATTTTAATAATCATTTATTTATCAAGGAAAAATTGTATTATATATATTTATAATATTTACTGGTTCCAGCTTCTCAAATGTGAAGATTTGCTGCTTTTTCTGTTTTATATCATGCTAGATTGAATATCTTTGGGTTTTGGACTGTTGGTTGGGCAAAACAAGACATTTGAAGACATTACCACTAGCTTCGGGAATATGTGATGGACATTCTTCAATATTTTCTGACTAAACAACTAATCAATTAATCAAAAAAAGAACTGACATATTAATCAATAATGAAAAAAATCATTAGTTGCTGCCCTAGTTACAATACACTGAAAAAATGCTGTGGTAATTTAATCTGTGTTTTTTTATGCTTGGTCTGTCTCTGATGAGAAACAGAGGCATTTCTCTGAGACTAAAACAAACAGACGGCTACACAGCCAGAAAAAGACACAACAGAAAAAGAGATTGGAGACTCAACCACTAATCTCCTGCGCTACAATAGACTCACAGTGGTTACACAGAGGACACGGTGAGGTCAACATTATCCTGCCCACAGAAAGACCACATTTTGGAGGGACGAGCTGTCGCTGCACTCTGCCAGGGGAGATTAGGCCAGTGGAGCTGTCCGCGGTGCTGAATCAACTGCAGCGGGCCGACGTGGCACGCCGTGCTGCTCTGAAACACTAACCACACAGAGAGACTGAAGAGACAGACAGGCACACGGATGGATGGACAGACAGATGGATGCAGAAAGACAGGCTGACTGACAGAGTAACAGATGGATGTATTGATACAAGATAAAGGGAGACAGAAACAGAAAGGGCAAAGCATTTGTTGCAAACAAATGCTATGAGGTGAAGGAGTAAAAAAAAGGAGTAAAGGAATAAAAACTGACTGACAGAGTTTGAATATTTGCACAGCAGTGTGTTGCAGCTGCAATAGACAGCATTAGTGTTTCAGAATTGCATGCAGTATGTGGCCTAGGGGGTGGGACCATGATCAATATAACTACTTAGGTTTGACATTCATTTGCAAAGAACAGGGCTTTTTATGGCGTGGGGAAACCTATTCTTTACTGTTTAAATGGCAGTAATTTCATAGAAATGAGTAGAGATTGGTTTGTTTTAAAACAGGTCAATATATCTACATTGACTAGTCACTGAAGTACTGTATGTTCAGTGTATGATGACATTGTTTTGTATTGTATAATTACATGAGTGAAATTATTGGCACATGCTCACTTTTAACACTGACATCCACAGTGGCCAATCTGACTCCAGTACAGTAAAATATGCTGTCAGCTGGAGGCTCTGTAAGGTTACAACAAACCCCTTGTCACTGTTGGAAATGTATAGCATATTAAAATATCTGCAGAAAAAAGAATTATCATTCTCACTCTCAGAATGAAACAGACAAAATGGATTTCCTTACTCTCTAGGGGATTTTAAATAATCTCCTCTGAGGCCGAAGGGAGACACAGAAACAGACAGGCAAAGAGCCAAGCAGGCTGACAAGAGGAAAGGCAGACAGAAATCGATCTGAAAGAGGCAAGAGGGGAGGATAAAACTATCTGCACCCCGAGGGAGAATTCACACAATGCATGACCTCCCGCTGCGCACAGCCCCATTTTAATCAGACAACTGACAGGCGATGGGAAATGACAGAAAGGGCCAGGAAACGAAGGAAGACAGGAAGAGCTAAAAAGCAAATAGAGGAAAAGAGAGCAGCGGTGACGTGAGGCCAATTAACTGTGCAGCGGGCTGAGATGGTACTGGTGTTACTGCGTTCACCTCCAACCAGCGCAGCAGACTGCCTGGCTGCTCTGTTGCATAACAACTTATGTAACAGTCTCTGCTCTCCACAGGGGGATAGCAAACTTTCTTTTGGAGCTGTATCTGTGTTTCTCTCAGAGTGTTGGTGCTTTTTCCTGTCATTCATGTGTCTAAAGGGAGGCAGACTTTTTGCAATCATGAAACGGATAAGAAATAAGGAATCAGCCTCAACTTCCATTCCCTCGTCCAAGCCTTTTCTCTCCAGTTTTCCTTAGGGTCTTAACCTCATCTCTCTCGACGCACTCAACATCTGATTTGTCAAGTTATCTCATGCCGTCTCCCTCTTATCCAACTCTCTCCTTCTCTCCTCTAAACCAAATCGCTCATTCCGTCACTGGTTTCTTTCATCTCCCCCTTTATTGATCTCTCTCCCCCCTTCAGTCTGTTGGCTTTAATCCATTTTCAAGGATACGTGAGCATGTGTGCATACGTGAGCACGTGTGCATACAAATACACTGTGAGTGTGCTGAATTAAGTTGCTGAACATGTAAGTACACAGGTTAGTAGCACGAGCATCGACAGTAGAAGACGTACATAATACTGTATGAGGTGACAGCAGGAGGAGGGTGAGGGAGTGAGTTTGTTAGTATGTTCGTTTCTTAGTTTAGTTAATTGACCTCAATATAAATATTAGGGCTCCAACTAATGATTATTTTCATGATCAATTATTCTGCTGATTAGCCTTTAAATGTCTTGTTTTGTCCGACCAACAGTCCAAGGCAAAGTAGACCAGCAAATATTGGGAAAATATCGGCTAAATGGAGGGAATTTTTGGCAGTTTTGCTTAGAAGAATGACTCAGATGATTAATCGATTATCAAAATAGTTGCTGATTAATCTTTAAAAATCGACTAATCAATTAATCAACTGATCATTTCAGCTCTAATAAGAATACAAAGATTAGCTCTGAAATATGGCGAAATTTTAACTCCCTATAGTGTGGACAGGATGGAAAATACCACACCCAGCCCAGTTTAACCGCAATAACAGAGGGAAGACAAACATGCCCTAATAGCCTATAAATCAAACTGTTTCATTATATATATATGTATGTATATATTATACATGTATAAACTGTATGTTACATTTGAAAACCGACAGATAGAAGTAACTTCAAAATGCCAACATGCAGTCTAAACTCAGTTGACCTTTGAGGTTGATATTGACAGACAGACAGAAATAGAGGTGCTATTCACAGCAGGTATGACAGTGGTGCACACTAGCTATTTGGGATTTTCTTTTTTTATTTCAGGTAGTGTTTATAGAAGTTGCAACGCTAGAGATGCAGGAACTTTCTATTAGTTCAAAATGGTACAGTACAAGAATTTTGCTTTACTGTATCAGAGTGGGACAGTTTACAGAGCATTACATTTTAATCTTAAGATTTGTTAACAAAGCACAACGCGTTTGCCTTCCAATTGGCTTAGAGAAGCATCGTTCCTTCCAATGTTTACAACCTGGCTTCTCAGTGCCTCCCTCACTGAGGGACAGTCAAGATATGTCGGTCCCGCTCTCTAAGCAACTAAAAGCACAAAGCTGGGATACAATTTTTCAAATGCAGATTCAGTTGATAGAGATTAGAGAGTGAGTGCATGAGTCAGGAAGTGCATGAGTCAGACAGTGTGTGTATGTGTGTGTGTGTGTGTGTGTGATGAAGTTGTGGTGTGACTAGGTTCTCAACAGTCTGCCAGTGCTGGAAACGTCTGCCATTGATCCTAATTTGGCAGCAGCTCCTCTGACTACAGACAGCCCTCCAATCTGCCACAAACACTTTGTGCTGGTAAACAGACACACAAGCTAACTGACTGAAACAAAGAGACAGACAGACAGTCAGACAGACAGAAAACCAATCTGAAACAACACGTCCTAAATAACCTATTTACACACAAAAACAGCAGTTTAATATTAGGATTTCTGCTGAGGAATGCTCTACAAGCCATTTATTATCAATGTCATTTACTGCAAATACACTGTATACTAGGTGCATGACATATATTCGCACACTGTCCCCCACACACGCACACAACGCTGTGCTGAGTAACTGTGACTCAGCAGATCAGAAGGAGCAGATGGACTTTGCTTCCCACAATCCTCCTAGGCAGAACAAAAAGGGACATCAACATAAAATCCATCAAATAAAGATTAAAAAACAGCTAAATGCTTTGTATATGAGCAGAACATAATCCCTGCACTTCATAATATGCAATATTTTAAGTGACATTGCTGTAGCACCCTTTCTATAGTCCCTGCAGAGCTGGATACAGGCCAAAGAGGAGAAAGGAGACAGGAAGGGAACAAAACTAGGAAAAAGTGAGAGACAAACTGAGGAAAAGAAATGAAAAATGAAGGTGGGATGGTGTGGCAGGGGGACACAGAGAGACAGCGAGACAGAGAGTCGGGGAGAGAGAGCGATGCCATATGTTGCAGCTCTTGGATTTGGGGGTGCATGCCGAGTGTGCTAATTAAATGAGGACTAAACAGCCGTGAAAACAATGGCATGTTGACAGCAAGAGACAGACAGACTGAGAAAAATGAAGTAAAGGAAGGTGGGAGAAAGAAGATCAGAGGAAGCATGGACGGCTGATGGACGTGAAGAGAGCAAATTTGTTGACAGGAAGGAAACTTAACATTACATAAGAGGAGAAATAATGACGCAGATGGAGAGAAGAAGAAAATGGGTGGAGAGAAGATGAAAAAGAAAAGAAAATGGGAGACAGAGAAATGAAGGGGGCTGCAGAGAAAACAGAAGAGGAAGATAAAAGGATATTAAAAGCTCTTCAGCCTTGCCAACAAGGAGAAGAACAGGCCAACAATGCGGTTTGAGAAGTGAGAGCTGCACTGCAGATAGTGAACAAGTGGTTCATCCACACTCTTCTCCTACATATAACCTCTATTTTACATGTGCCAATTAATTAGCAAGAAAACATGCCACAGTATGCCAGGGTGCCATATATAAAAGGGGTGGACAAATAAAATGCAAACAATAATAATGCTTCACGGAAGAGGACATGAACTCTGAGGTAACTTGTTTATAATTAGGAATGTTGCTACAAGGACTGATCTTATCAACCTGAATGCCAAGTAGCAACATAGGTAAAGGCAATAAGCACTTCAGTATGTGAGTTTTCTAAGCAACACGAGACAATAAACAGCTCCAAAAAGGTCTATTAATCGGAACAAATTTCAGGTGCATTATTCCGGAAAAAAAAAAGATAAATTATTTGATATGTCGAGAGGAGAAGACTCAAAACTCCTGACAACATCCTTCATACACAGACGATATGCACAAAAAAAAGACATCGAGTCTACAGCCATGCTAGCTGCTCTGCAAAGCTGTACTTAGGCACAGCAGTGCTAAATGCTAACACCAGCATGCTAACAATGACAATGCTAACATGCTGATGCTAAGAAGGTATAATGTTTACCATGTTCAACATCTTAGTTTAATGTGTTAGCTTGCTAACATTTGCAAATTAGTACTAAACACATAGTACTGAGGCTGATGGGAAAGTCATTCATTTTGCAGGTATTGGTATTAAACCAAAGAAAATAAAGTTCATCCATAAGTGGTGAGATATTTCACTTAAAGACAAAAATGTCAATGTGCCGGTGGCGCTAGAGGAAAATTCAGAGGATCACAAAAGTCAGTAGGATTCATCTTCAGGGGATCATGAATGTCTGTGCAAACCTGCATGCCAATCTATCTAATAGTGTTTGAGATATTTCAGTCTGGACCAAAGTGGTGGATCAACCGACCAACAGACTGAGAGACAGAACAACATTGCCACCCCTAGAGCCATGCAGCTAGCATGGCTACAACAGCAGTCACAACAGGATATGATGCATACCGTTAATTGACATGAGACCTACAGTAAGCCCCACCTTTGTAGCATTGATTGCAATTGTGATTTGGTTATGATGATTAAAACGTTTAACAAGTGGGCATACACAGTAGGAGGCAGGGGGTCTAACGAAAGATGCTATTGAGATGCATTATGGAAATTGTAGGATCCAGTGTTTTTGGAGCTTGAAGCATACTAGAGACCAAAATGTCAGAGTATCTCAGCCTCTGCTGCTTCGATTTTGTTCATTTTTTTGGCATCTGTCTCTTGTGAGTCCCCTAACTTTACAGAAGTGCAATATTAAATCGCTGGAGTACCCCTTTAAATGTAAAAATAATACAATTTAATTAACTATCTGCATAGACTCCACTATAGAATTAAGAGGGAAAAAGTTTTGGCATTTGGATGAATTGTGTTTACATTGTTTTGTGTAAACCCTGTATTTTTAGCATGGACGGTCAACAGGGGAATCATACCTCCTGCCCATGCTGAACCCAGTGAGATACATACTAAAAGAGCTCATTAATGAGATACTCACAAACAGAATGCAACCAACCTTAGAGATGACTAAGTGGCATCACTTCATACACTGGTTGATAATTGCCTGCAGTTAATGGCTAGCGAAGCATGAGCAGAAATCTAGATGAGTCCATTGAAAACAGTGTGTGTCACTATCTGTGCCTAAGTATGCGTGAGGCAAGGCTCAAGGCCGGCAGCTGGGGTCCCACATCATGTCTGTGTGTGTAAACAGAGCTTAGATGTATTAATAGGCCAGCCATGTCCGTGTCTTAAGCCACTTACGGGTCGTCTATCTTCTTGATCAGACCAATCCAGCTACACCATCCCGCCGTGCTACTGTATGACATCACAGCGGGTCAGCCCGTTCCTAGGCAACTAGATCAAATCATAATAGAAACTGGCCAAGGTGAAGAGCTTGCAGAGAAATATGAAGTTGTGGTAACCCCAAAGGAGAGGGGGATGGGGCTAAAAATACCACCAACCAGACACTGTACAGTGAGACCTGAGACTGAATCAATATAGCAGTGGGGGTGGAACTTGATATATTCTCTCTCACTCAGTTGCTCATATTACAGACAGAAATACGATATCCAAAACGATCACAGTAGAATATATGGCACATATCAGATGCTCACAGAGACTTGTTCACAGCCTGTCATATGTCGTCTCCTCTCTATCCCCGTCTCATTATTATCTGCCAAATAGGAAATGCTGTAACAGTGATAAGATTTAAAAACAAACATCAAAACCATAATGTTTGCATGCATGTTTTATAGCCAACATGCAGGTGTACACACTGTGGATATTGTGGTATTCAACCTCAATACTTTTTTGGTACTGACTGACACATAAATGAAGAGGCATAATAAGAAGACTGACAGTAGACAGACCCAACTTCAGATACCAGAAACATAATCTATTATTCATCTCAGCACACTTTAGCTGCAGTATTTAACTGAATTGAACTTCTGAAAAAACTTTAGAAAAAAAATGAAATGAATTAAAAGTAATTATGTGAAAAAAAATCCATGTAAACGGTTTTATAGGCTGCTGCAAACCTTGAGAACGAATGGTGAGAAAGAGAAAGAGAAGAAGAATAGGGCTGTGGGGATGTACGTATACATCCTGCCCCACTGTCTCTGGCCTCATTACAGGGGTTAATGAAGGGAAGGAGCCTGAGCTCCGGTTCTCAGATGCTCTCTCTCTAGGCTCGGCAGCTCTGCTGGGACTCAATGTAACTGGCAGCAAGGCCCAGAAACCTACTTCTGCCGTAGGCTCAATGACTGACGTGGATCAGCTGACGGCAGCAGCCCACACGCAAACATGTACGTGCACATGCATGCACCTGTACACACACAGACACACACACATACTCTACCTAACCCTTGAAGTAACCTTATCCCTGTGCGCACTCAGGTAATTACCTTTAGCATGCTGATATTCAATAATGTATATTCAAGTGTCATTAACATACAGATTGTTCACTAGTAATCCCATCCCTCCCACCTTCACTCAGCCATATGTTATTTTCATTCACATGTATATCTAGACATAGTTTATGTAATTGTTAGTTCATTATTATCTCATAAAAGAGGTTTGATTTGGTTATATTGCCCTTATATTCTGCCCTTATAAGCCTGATTCTCTCTCTCTCTCTCTGTGTAATAATGGTCAAGTTAACATGGATTAACCACATTTCATAGGGGGTTTAAATTTGCTACAAGATTATCTAGTGTTTTCTGAGACCTTTCACCTTTTCAGAAACAGGAGGCTGTTCAGGTCTTGTCCAGAATTTCCTCTCGGGCATTAAACACACACACGGACACTCTCCTTCCTATGCAAAGGTGCTTCGATTCAGTCTACTTACTACTTTCCAATCTGTTTCTTTGTCATTAATTCACATCTTGCTTTAGAATCCCTCATTCTCCCCTTTTCTGTTCTCTTAACAACATAATCACAAACGCAAACTCTCCCACATGCATTAACCCACGCGTGCATACACAATCACACATAAAAACGAGAAGGAGTTGGTTCTGCACTCAGCCCAGCCCAGCCAATTTGGCAGTGAGCGTGTTACCATGCCTACAGGCCCAATCAATACAGTGTCTAAAAATAGCATAATCATACTAGTCTTACTTCCAATCTCAGAGCGGTGAACTGGGCGAGAGCAGCATTTGTTGTGTAATCTCCAAGATAAGCGTAACCAATGGCAACCACAGAGTTAATGGGCATTGTGCAAAAGTGTGAGTTTAATCCCCAGCAGGAGGTTTCACAAGGAAAACCTGATCCTGGGATTTTATTGGCTGGTGCTGGGATCTAACAGCAGGTCAGATCAGGAAATCTGGAGTGACTTCCTACTAGGTTAAAAGTGGATCGTTAGCTAAATAGACTGCATGGCTTCAGACACAGGACGACATGCCAGTGCCAACACACGAAGATTAATATTTAGAACTGGCATAAATGGCAACACAGAGTACTCAAATGGCAATCAAAAATGAAAAGTCCATAGGGCAAAGAGCATATTCATGCGAATGAGTCACAAATTGGCCATTTAGGAGATGATTACGGCTGCACGACACAAAATGGCAGGACGCCCTTGACGTCAAACACAATCTGTTTCAAAATAATGGTGTCATTCTGATGCTGCTGCCAGGGGAAAAGAGGATCTGTGTCGCTACATTCAATAACTTGGAGCTACAACATGACCTAGAGAGAGGCGGAGAAAGGGGAGCAGACAGACAGACAGAAACGATGATGATGGGGGATGACATGAAAGGGGGAGAGGTGACATGATAGACAAACAGGAAGAGACCAGAGAGCTAAAGCATGTCACAAATATAACCTGAAACCCTGACATGCTGGCAGAGACGCCGACTTTCTCTCCGTGCCTTCCCTTCTTTGACAAATACACACAAACATGAACATGGCCAAGTTCAGTGGCATTTCCACGTACATGCAACCACCTCATGTTAGTGCTGTAGTGGAGAATATGTGCATCGTCTATGCATCTGTGTGTGTGTGTGTGTGTGTGTGTGTGCAGTACTGCTTTAAAGCGTGTTCTTTTTATAGTGTCTCACTCCACAGCTGAGAGAGAGGGAGCTGAGTGGGTGGGTGGACTATCAAGGGGGCCAAGACTGATTTATTTCTGTGTTCGGAGGCAAAGCTCTGGCAAGCATCGCTACAGCGTGGGTGAGAACCCAGACTCCATTCATAGATTTCTCTCATCTTTACCTTCTCTCGACCTCTTTCGGTCTCTGTGTCGCTCTTCCCAGGCACAGCTCTGGCTTTGAACGGGGACACAAATGTTCTTCATTCATAATAGGCCCATGAAAGAAAAATGAGTGTGGTCATGAAAAATGTAGCCATTTTGATCCTTCTATCAGCCTGTTGATCTTCATTTCCCCTCTTCAAGCAACACCAATGCAAAATCACCAAATTCATGAAAGAAGGATGACTGAATCTTTCAGTTGCACATAAAGCCATGTCCAAAACAGCAATAGAAAAGCTCTCTCTTATCTCAGTCTGGTCTATTTCTCTCAATGGAACCACTCATCATATGTGACACCTGCAACAAAACATCAGCTCCCACTGCCTGTATTACCAGAGACGTCATTGAGACTGGAAGCTTTAGAAACATTTAGAAACAGTGCTATCTCAAATGCAGGCTAACAATCAGCAATGCTTGCCATGATAAAAATCAAGTCAAAGATATGTCTGATGTCGTCTAATACCACAAAAAGACTCAGTGTTGCCCTCCTAACAATACTTATAAAATGGGTTGCTTATCTTCTACAACCATAAAAAACTTTTGCTCTGTGACACTTCCAGTTCACTGATAGCAATGATGTTATTTTTTGATTTCTCACCAGTTTGCCCTCCAGCGTGTAGATCTTCTTCACCACCCCAGAGTCCAGCTTGATGGCATCGGTGATGTCGGTCAGGACTTGTTCGTAGGAATGGGCCGTTTTCTTGTTCAGCAGGATCCTCACAGCTTTGCGGGGCTTCACGCCGCTCCGCACCACTGTCACAAGCTTTGGACGTATGAAGTCCTTGATTTCGCGGCTCTCGGGTGCCCCGGCCATGGAGCTGCCCAGGGAAGGAGGCCCGCGGGAGGACGCCGCTGAGGCCTTGACGTTCACCGACCAGTTGGGGTTCACGTTTTTTGTGTAATCCAACTTTTTGTAGGCTTCAATGGAGCTGCACACATAGCTGTCACCTGTTGGGGTTAGGGGGGAGGAGGGGGCAAAGCAAGGAGAGATTAGTTACAAAAACATTGGAAGAAATGAGATGAGCTTTACAAATAAACAAAAGAGATGAGAACTTCTATTGAGAGAGAGCAAAAATGGTGAAGGATGTGAAAGAATACAGAGAAGAAAGGTAAAGAAAGGAAGCAGGCAGATACAGTAGCATAGACTGGCTAATTTGTTCTGTGCAACATCTCTTAACCAAGCAACAGCACTATTAATCTATCAGAAGGCAGCATAATACATTGATAAAAAGATTAAAACATACTGATATGAGATATTTTGAAGCTTGCTTTCCTTCCTACTTTTCATATATATATATATATATATATATATATATATATATATATATATATATATCCCATATTAACCAAAGATGATGTCAATCAACTTATAGCTCTTCGCATGTCACTTCTTAGAGAGTAAAACAGATCAAGAGAGAGCTAATCTGAGCCGAAACATATGTCTGTGTCACCATATGGCCACCAAATGAATGACATAATCTTCATAAAAATAATCTTCAGTGTGCTTAGCCACTTTTATAGAGCAATGCCCATAAAAATATCTTGTTAAACCAGCCTGTACATGTGTTATGGATGCTGATAAGGCCATGAGTCCAGGTGGATGAGAGGAACAGTCCTGCAAGGCACTGTGACCACTTAAACCTGCAAATTTAAGTGTAGTCCCCCAAGCATGCTGTAAGGCTGTATACACACCTTCTACCAGCTGGTCAATAGAGATGATCTTCTTGGAGCCATCCAGGGTGTAGATGGTCCGGACGCCCTGGGGCAGGTTGACGTTGTCGGACAGGGAGCGGGTCAGGTCCGCCAGCAGGGCGTCAAAGGTCCGGAACCTGTCTGTGGAGATGGCGTACACTATCCCATTGAAGTACCGGTCTCCGTTGCGGTAGAAGCGGACCTTCTTGGCTCTCTTCTCCTCGGTCAGTGTCTTCAAGGTCCGGGTCCGGTACAGGCTGCAGTGGGCGCTGTGCGTGGGACTCAGCACCCCGTTCATCTTCGCATTGGACCGGCTGTGTCTCTGACCTTTGTCCCGCTCGTCGAAGTGCTCCATCTCCATCTCGCTGCCGAGGCTCACAAGTACGGCTGTACTGTCTGCGGGAGACAAACAGGAGGATAAAGGCTGCGGTGAAAAGTTTTCACTACCGAACAAGTAAACAAAAACAAGAGGCGCGGAGGAAGGAAGAAACCAACCGAGGAGAGGTTTGGACGGCTGATAAAGTAGCCAGCCGGTGTCCGTCGCTGGTGTTGTCTCAAAATAACCCTCTAATGACAGATTAAGTGCTGTTAAGCCGAGCAGTGGACAGCATGCTTCATGACGACGCAACACTGTCTGTCACAGTGCGCCCGAGTTGTTCTGAAGCGCAGATGGATGGAGAGAGAGCTGCAGTCACGAGTCGATAATAGCCTATTAATCACCCTCGTTATAAATATTCAGAACCTCCGCGCGCAGCCGGACGAACAGTAGCCTTCAACATGCCCAACATAAAACTGCGACCCCAAAATAATTATCATTAAACAAAGATTAAATTATGGAAGATATATTTCACTTTCTAGTCTTGAGATCAAGACGCGTGACTCCTTAAAAAAACAAGGAGAAGTGTGTTTTAAGACAATGGTGCAAATGACACATTAAAGAATGAATCACTTTTACACCAGTTTATAATTGACATACCTACGCGAGCAATTAACGCTTCTGTGACGGTCACCTCCAGTCTGACTGATGCTTTATTTCCCAGTAGATGTGGAAAAAGAGTTCAGTGAGCTTGTCGCTGACACTGAATGGTGGTAACGTGTGATCCTGTCCTAGCTGCAGTGAGCCCCCCCTGGATGTGCGTCCCTTTGTTGTCCGGTTGATGTGCTCCACCACCAAAACACCAGTGTGCGTGTGTATGTGTGTGTGTGAGAGCTATAGAGACTGGACTGGAAATGAAGTAGGCAGCAGCTGCTTCCCCTCCCATTCTCTTCTCATCCACCTCCTCCACGTCACTCTGTCGTGATTTTCATTCAGCGCCCCCACCCCTCATTAGGATGCAGACCCACGCTTCCCACCCGTGCTGGGGATGCTGCTGGTCCTGCACGCACCCCCAGCCCCGAAGACACGAGTCGGCTGGGGGGGTCAATCTTCCCTCTTTTATGGAAATTTGAGAGCTTTTCCTTTAATGCTAATCACATCTCATTAAAACCTTGAGACTATAAGGACAGAGCAGCATTATGTTTAACCCACAAGAATATTTGCATGTGAGATGTTAAGTAATACACTTACTCCAGTGTTTACAACAGGGGTCTAAAACCTAAACCTATACGATTCAAACTATGCAGAGCAGCTTTCAGTGATCCAAATGCAGTGTGACAAGTATGATTTTTACTCAGTTCTATCTATTTATTTCTTGCATGAAGTCTCAAGTGGGATTACATGTCTAAATGATTATAACACATTATGTCGAGTTACACAGAACTCCATAAAGCAACATGAAGGGAGAGAGCTGAGAGCTGGAGAGGATGCTGCTGTCTCATTATCATAAGCTTGTTTCTTCCTATAAGCTCGGAAGTTTGTTTGCATGCAACGACAGGAAATAGTCTCCCAGAGCAATGGAAGAGATAAAGACCACTGACCTACATCCTGGCCTCCAGAGACCACCCAATTCCGCTCCATCACCACTCCCTCATGAACTATACATGTGTGTGTTACCCAGCATTTATCTGTGTCAGTGATGGTGAAAGTTGCAGCCCCAGTCTCTTAAAATACTGTCCTATCATTGTATTTACAGTGGTTTAACAGGTTGAAGACATACATGTTGAACTTTACGTAAAATGTTTCACTTTCTTTGCTTGTGCCATTTGTTTAATGCTTGTTTTAAAAAGGTCACATATCATAATATCATCCAGTTTATATAATCCAGAACTTATATGAATCGTTCAGACATTTTAATGGTCAAATACAGTACGCGATTGCATCTTTTATGACTGCTTCCGTGCGCAGACCTGCTTGTTTGTCTATATGCACATGAACGCATCAGAATGTGTGACAGTGACAGAAAGAAGAAACACAGATTTTTCTATTTTGGGTAGACACACACAAGGAACCAGTGTGCGTCACAAACTGAGGTCCTGACAAGGTGTCCCTGTCTAAATTAATCCTGGGGAAACAGGGCACTTGTGGGGGAATGTGTCTTTAGACCAGCACAAGAAAGATGGAGGACACAGTGAAGGACTTAAAAGCAGGACAATGGTCTCATTTCTATTCTTAATGCCTAAGAATTTGAAAGTCAGATCTGATATTTGTCAGTGTCCATCTGTATTCAAATAACAAAAATGAAAAATGGATGAAATATACTTTGAAGTTAACTAACTAGTAATGGAGCATGCAGCATATAAAAGTTTATTTGCATCCACATTTGTATCAGCATTGCAGCTGACTAATTACTGACTGGCCCCAATAAAATCAGAATGATATAGACTTGGGAATATTACATCCATACGAGTAATAAAATTGGTGCAATTCTTCATATTGGTCATCTTTGCTCCTGAAGCATGACTAGGCAATTTCCTGAGATTCAATTGACTTGTATATAAAGAGATGGAGAATTTCTGGCATTTGTGACTAAGGCTATCAAAGTGTCTTTGCAGGCACATTTTATTTTATTTGTAAATTAAACAATACAGAGCACATTTATTGTGGATCGGACAGTTTTACGATCTGCTATCCCTCATAAAAAAGGACAGAGATTACTTTTTTTTTTATCTTCTCTCAGAGACTCACAACTGCAACTTTTTGGCTCTAAAAGTTGTTTCAGAGACTCTGAAAAAACACAAGTAAAAGCACAATTGAGCACATCTCTGCTAACGCTTTTCTGTAAAGTGAATGATAAACACAAAGTTGGAGCTCATTATAGATGTGGATAGATGGACTGATGATTTATATTGTGGCGAATCCCATCTGGAATAATTCTGAAAATTAAATCCGTCTTAATTTCACCGCCCAGGAGAGACATTTAAAAACCCACCCACTTAGACTGTTGACAGATGCTACTGTACAATTCTGTCAGTAATCACTGCATCTTTACAATTTCACACAACACAGTATGGTGTGTGTGAACATAGGGACAGCCTATGACACATCTTATAGGTTTTAAAAGAGTCTAACTCAAGTCAATTCACATGCATACTTAGCTCACGTGTATGCACGCATGCACACTTGCACATAAGTCTCTTATACACACACATATGCACTTGCACGTACACTACACATTGTTTACAGCATACTCATGGTGAGTACAGAGAGAAGAGCTAACTGAGTTTGCATGAGCAGGCAGCAGCAGTGTGATTCATGGTGTTTTGACAGATACTGTAGTGATTTGTCACTGTGTTTCACCTGTCAGCAGAAGACATCTAGGTGGTTACTCTGTGGCTGTGTGATTCATGGGGCAGGATGCAGCGAGTTGCGCTAAAATGAGCTTGTGCATGAGACAGAGAGAAAAAGAGAGGAGGAGAAAGAGGGAGAGAGTGGTGCGCTGTAAATGTGCCCACTCTTTCATAAGGCAACATGGACCGGCTATCTTTAAATTAAGTCATTAATCTAAGACAAACAACCTGTCACTGTAGCACATTTAGGACTGTACACCATGTCAGCCAACCATATCAGAAATATGAGTGGACCTGTGAAGGGAAAATACACCCTAAAACAGAATTCACACTGTGCTGTCACAATGATTTTAGACAGTAAAGTCAATACCAGCAAACACAAACTGTCTTCTGTAGCTGGGAATTAGAGCATTAGGATTTGGATTGGTGATGTCATCAGGTGATACTTTTTGGAGTTGGTTTATTGAATGAATGGAGCGATAAATTAAGGACTGACTGTGGGAGCACAGAATATTTAAGATATTACATTCAACTATAGAGCTTAAAGGTGTGAATCATAAAATGTCCTCATTCACTGCTGTGTTGATGTCTCTATACACTTCACTGTATGTTCAGCTTAGGAAAGACTTGTTTTGGGGTAGAGTACTGCTATCAGGTACTTTCAAAACCCAGATTTGTCACTAACATTATAATATTTTTATTAATTCATGTAGGAAATTTCATGAAGGAAATTTTCTTCACAGCAAGCTTGAAAGTGGTTAAGCACTCAGTGCCATGCTAAAGGACAGTTCAGCTTGTCTGATGCTTGTTGACACCGGGGCTTGATCTCTGCCCCTCTAGTTAAAGGCCAGTTCCCTTGTCACTACAACACACTGCCATGCCGGCCTTGGACACAAAGTCATAGAATAGGTAATGCATAATTCACCTTTATGAATTGTTCTTTTCCTGTGGCCTCTTTGTCTCAAAACCAAATTTTAGGTCACAATCCATGAGCTAATTAATATGACGTCACTGTACCTACAGACCAATCAGTGAACAAGGAAGATAAAGCTAAAGGGACCAGACAAAAGGATGAATTCATGCTGGTTTTGCTTATAAGACCATTCCTTATTCATTATGAGATATTGTTTCAATTCAGTGTTTTGAGGCTGACAAGAACTGAATCCATCCTCCACACTTCTTCACAACTGAAACAGCCTCTGGCAATTTTCTTATTCACTACTGCAACTCATATGGACACAGTTTTCTTACACCTACATTTATAAAGGCGGTCAGTGGGTGGGACGGGGGTGACTGGTTGCACTGTAGATGAACCACATACGGAGAGAGTGGTGGATTGTGGTGCTGCTTACGTAATGCAAGTCGTAGGAGGTGCTTTGGAAAAAAAAAATTGCAGTGAAACCAGAAATGTCAGACTCAGCAGGCTTCTGGCACATTAGGAGTTGACCTCACAACACTCAAAGCCTGTAATATTCCTCCCTCTTAAACATTTCTCCTCATAGCTGCTCTTCTCGTCGAAACAAAGAAACATGTAAGGAAATAATAATGCCAGACTTCATTAGAAATGTAACATTTTATACCATGAGATCAGTGTAACACTGTATTTGTCAATTGTAAAATAAATACTGAATTACAATACTGACTGTGGCACATGGGTAGAAAACCTACACAGGATCTGCATTGTTTCCTCACAATCAGCCTTTGAGAAATGTGAACAAAGCCTCAGGAAGCTGAAGGACTTATAAGTACATTTCTTACACTGAAAATAGTATTAAAATAGTATTTTTCTACTGCAATCATTCCAGCATACCCAGAAGAGAGCAAAAAAGGGCTATAACACCAGGTTTGGGTTAAGGATTGTGTTTCAGGTAGTACTTTAGGGTTGGTGCCCTGCTTCCCCTTTGGGATTTCTTCTCCTCTCTCCTCTCTGCTGTTGCTCCACCACCACCACCACCACCTCCTCCTTTCACACGTACTCCTCCTCCATCTTCTTCTCTCTCTTTTCCTTTCTTAGAATCAGCCTCCGCCTTCCTGCTGGTCTGCTTCTCTCTATGAAATCAGAAAATATAGTTAGTTTAGCAGAAACATGTAGCAGATATGTTTTCTTTTAAAGTGCCTCAGAGAGCTAAAATAACGCTGAATATCTCAGTTCATATCCTGCAACAATTATAGTCCAAGAAGATACATCGCAGAATTTATTCATTTATTAATTCAGAGTTAATTTTGTCCAGCATGATTACTTCATTAGCTACAAATCAAATTAGTACACTAACTGCAAAATTAAGTCTGATCCCAAAACGAATCAATTTACACAGAAATTCTATGTAATTAAAGAGTCATGGGGGTCTATAAACTTATTTTAGTGTGTCTTGTGCATAAAATGTTAAATAATTTGGTTTCTTCTTTGTTATGTCACTTGTTATGTCTCCTTTCATATTGAAGGTACCCTAAAATATCTTCCATAACAATTGTTCCCTTTGGTTGTAGTGCATTAACGCCATCATTCAGTGCAGCTCTCTACCAGCTCTCTTTAAAGTGCTACAGTGCTAACATTAACTTTAAAGCCAATTTAAACATTTGCTTAAAAGCAATTACTCTGTCCTGTACTTACTGACCCTGCATTTTACTCGATTTTTGCTCTGTACGTACTTTTGCTGTTTTTAATGTGTTCATTTTAGTTCCATGTTTATAACATGTGGCTTATAATTATGTGTCCTGTATCTTGTTTTAGTCCCATATGTCATTGGTGTGTGTGTGTTTTATTCTGATCTGCCAATGGACTGCAGATGAGGAATGCTAACTCAGGTAAAATACATCAAATGGCAGCATTTATTTTGTATATAATATTGTACACTGTCCCTTACAAATAAATGAAATAAAAAGTGACAATAAAAACAAGCTGGTATCAAAATGAGGAATTCAAACAAATGTTACGTATGTGAAGCTTATGATGTTCTGTTTTTTTAAACTAATTAAACTCTACAGTCATTTCTGAGGCCACAGTTTGTTCATTATTGTTTGTTCACCCCTAAGTGTTGTGCCTCACTCACCTCCTCTGTTTGCTCTCTGGTGCCCTCTGTGGCTGGGTGGAGTACTGTCTTCTTTGGGCTTCAACGGTGGAGGACAGCTGTGGTGGCAGTGGACAATTCATGAGTAATGACAGTAAGTGCACTCCAGACACATACACATTGTGTTTATGCTTTTGTGTTCACAGCAGGCACGAGCCAGTCACACGCTGTCACATGCTACTCTCCTCTAATGTAAAGATTTGTTTCTAAAATGTCGAGAGAGAAATGTAGTTGAGTTTCCTTGCAGCTGTTTTCGTTCCAGCCCTGCAGGAACCAGTTTTGTTGCACCATAAGGCAGAAAGCCCTTGACTCGCTTTTTTGGTTGAAAAGAGGCTCACCTATTATATAACAGGAGAGAAGAGCACTAGAGGATGAATGTGAAATCATAAATAGTCCTGAAAGAGAAGAGCTAGAGATTACACCACTCTGCTCTCTACACTGTATTGTCGTTTTGTAGCACTTAACCATGACAGTTATTCTTCAGTGTGGCATATATTTAATATTCAATGATTAGTAGTCGGTTTGATTTGAGAGCTACTTGCTTGACTTGCAAGTAGTTGTGAGCACTACTGTTGACATGGATGAAAGGGAATGCTTACCTTAGCAATTTCTGAAAGGTATGCCCGCCTCTCATCATTGGTTTTATGAAATGCCTGATATTTGAAAGAAACAGAGGGCTATATTGTCACATTTTTCCATTCATGGACTACACTTGTTCTAACAGTCAATAATAATCTGTCTGCTCCTGCTCATGGGTGTAGTATTTGTTCTGGGTTTGCTGCCTGTGTGTATTAGAGTGTATTTCAGGAGGTCTTCAGTGTTAATGAGCACCAGATTAGAACGTGGATTACTGGCTGCACATGCTGCGTGTTAAACCTTTATTCAACTAATATCTCGCTGTTTGTGAAGCAGAACAATAAACAAAGAACCAAGCAGCTAAACTGGTCTAGTCGCAGCAGTACAAAACAAAGGTTGGGGTTCAATTTTGCGTCGATGGTTGTTAAAAATTATGCAAAACAAAAATATCAGCCAAATCTTTTTCAATCCTTTGCTAATGAAGGTCATTTGTCACTGAAATATTTATCACCTGGAAAAAATGTAAAGCTGCTTGTCTGAGAAATAATAAAACTAGTCCAGCAGACATTGTGACCCTCAACAACACTGGACACAAAATCCCTCTAATTGTGCTCTCTCAACTGGAATACATGAGATCCACACCTTTCCCTCCTGTTCAATTCGGAGATGACAGTCCATCAGCTGACTCTGGAGGTCAGATTTCTCCTCAGTCAGGAGCTTCAGGCGCTGTCTCAGTGTTTCCTGCCGCAAAGTGTGTCCGTTAATTAGCAACATTCATAACAAAGAGGCCACAAATTATAAAGGTGTTGTGCTGCTCATGTCTAATTACAAATCAATTTGTACTAGAATTACACGGCGCTATCTGCTAGGATCAAACAATAACAGAATAGTTCACGCGGAAAACATGAGCAACAAAAATGGATTAGGCTCATGTATTATTCAATAACTAAATAAACACATTAGGGCTGAGGGTAACGTGGTGAGGCTACATGAGATTTCTAGCACAGAGCAGAGCAATGAGACTTGGAATATATCTGGGTTTGGAACAGTTTCTTTCTTCTTCATGTGCCCCAAAATAAGCAACTGTAGTCAGCTTTAATGAATAACACTGTAAGCAGTGTGTTTAAAGACGCAGCATTATACACGCATCACACCGATTTCTAAGAATCAGTCTGGTGCTTGTGGATCAGGCAGTTGCTGAGTATTTTATTAATAGTTAAATGTTACAGTTACATGAACGTGTGCATTTGAATGTGGGCAAATACATGACGTGTGCATTAATTCTGTTTATTTACATACTATATGATTCATATTTTAATCATCCTAATCACTGACTGTGAAGCATCCTCATAGCACAGACATTTTTCTTCACAGCAGAGGACATGCACTAACCTGTCCAGAAGTGCAAGTCATTCAAAGTATCAGGTGTGGTATCTGAGTAGTGAGGAGCTGTACTAGCACTGATGCTGCAGAGTGTATCAAGAGAGATGTTCAGGCTTCTTCCTTTGGAGCTGTCGACACTGTGACGTGCTCTTGTTTTGCTTGCTTTTACAGAACACTGTGGTCCTAACATTTAGTCACTGCACTAATTAAAAATAATCTTCATTCTCCTCACAGTCTATCTCAGTGTCACGCTCACAGTTTGTCCATAGATCTTCAGTCCACAATCTTACAGTCACTCCTTGGATACATTAATAAGCATCTGTTAGTTCTGCCTTGAGGCACAAACACACACATATTCAGACTGTATTGTGCAACCTTCCAGTGTGTGGTATGCATTCATGTGTGTGTGTATGTGTTAAAACATTGTAATTAGTGTGCATTACTCTCCCATGGTTTGTAATCCCGTGATTACAGTGCTGTGATTAAACTCTGGTTTATTCAGCCTGCATCAACTGGAGGATGGAGAGCAGCTGGCATTACAATCCTCTCTGTCCTGCCTGCCTCCCCCCTCATTCTGTGTCTCTGGCTCTCTCTGCTGGTAAAAAGAATCACTAAATAACACCAATACGACAAACGAGATCAAGAAAAGGCTCAATAGAAAATTAACATGTTTGCACTCACTACTGGCATGTCATCGTAAGATCGGATGGAGGCCAGTCGATCTGTGAAAAACAGGAGAGAGTGTGTGAGCATGATGTGTGCATACATTAAAATACAAACTTGCTTGAGCACTTGAACATTTTGTCTTTATTTTTTTTAATTTAAGCTGTTGTTATACACTAATACAGTTAAAAGTGAAGCTTGAAGAGACTTCAGGGGCGGTGCGTTCATGTTGGACGGTGGTAGGCTCTAACATCCCATACTTGACCGTGCATTTAGTAATTTTATATGGCTCACATATACAGTAGTTCCCAACACCCCTCCTCTTTCTTCTTTCAGAGCAGCCAGAGGAGCCTATTACACTTTTTTTTTCAAGGTGGCCAAGCATCAGCCCTTAGCTGCTTCATATATTGTAGATCTTGAGTTTGCCCGAAAAGTCGTTTTGCTGTCTAAAACTATTACTGTAGATGTATTACAATGAACATGCTCTTTGTGAGGAGAAAGTAAACCATACTGAGGGGTTTAACTCTTGTGTAAAGCTTGATTTAAGTTTACAGATTCCAATAAAACGTAACAAATGTACTCCCAGCATAAACCCCTTTAAAAGCTACTGCTAAGTAGGCCTAAGTGAACTTACCCATGGGGTTTCCTCTTAGGTCCTCCAGTCTCTCATCAATGAGAGACATCTGTCTCTCTAACTGTCCATTTAGCTCTATCTGTGTCTCATACCTTGTCTTCCACTCATTTCCTGGCACCTCGGAATAAAGAGAGGAAACTGTCACACTACAGTCACATTTGGGGCAGGAGGACACATTACAGTGGACACTGAGGAGTGACCGGGCTGATAGAAACCAGTGGATAGCAGCTAAGTTAAACCGTTGTTGGGTAACATCTTGCCACTGTGGGTCGAGGTGACAGATATATAACTATAGATATATTCTAAAAATAGACCTCACCTTCCCCATCAACACTGTGCAGTCTCTCTTGCAGTTCACACATGGTACTCCGCAGATCAGACACCGACTCCTCAAGCATTTCTCTATAATCAAGAGCACGATGCTATCTTTGCAGTGGAAAATAACATGTAATCTCCTTGATAGCTCTTGTTCAGTAGTACATAACTTCAAACAAACTTACTTCATTTCCCTCTCTTGCTCAAGTTCTGCCTGCAGGCGTGCCACATCGTATTTGCTGTAGTCGCTATCTCCAGTCATATTTCTGAAAAACGGACATCAAAACTGAAGAAAAAGTTTGTTCCTCGGGGTTTCCATGGAGACCGCAGCTTCCGGGTTTTTCAGGCGGCCTCGGAGGTAATGGCGCAGATTAGCGGGAGGTTTGAAAATAAAACCTCCTCCTCGGTTTGATATGACAGTACACAAACACATAACTCATAAATTAGCCTACACATTCTTCACATACAGTTTTATGAAGCTCATTTTGCGCTTAATTAGGCCTGAAAATTGACTTCCTTTATATAGACTACCAACCTCTTAAATCAACATTAAACATTAATGGCCTAGCTATAAATGCCAGTTGATTTATCTTGCAGAGTATCTAATTATAAATGCTACGTCTGTGTGAGCGTGTGTGTGTGTGTATATATTTGTTTGTTTTTCACGTTCTGAGAAACATCCCATATAAAAAAAATCATCTCTAATAATAATAGGCTAGTTAATATGTGTAATTTATATTCTTTATGTACAACATTAGTGTGTTTTACATTATTATGGCCACTTCCATACAGATCTCAACATACAGGTCAGCCTACCTAAGTCTACTGTTTACTGGTATAGATACTGAATGTTTTGTCATACACAAAACATATATATATATATATATATAAATGTATAATGACAAGCCTAAATTACCACCACAAAAAATAAGTAATTTTGTGTGAAAGTTTACAATCATGTACCACAAAACAATTAAGCCAACCTTGACCTACAGATACAAATAACTTAGTATTTAATAACTTGTGATAACTTTGCCTTAGGATTGTTCCAATATTTTTGCCTCCTTGTTTTTACATCCATAAATAATACAACTAAATATCTACTCCAGAAATTAGAGGCCTATTTTGTTGTATAAATATGCAAATGAGGAGCTGATCCTTCAGACCTTCAAGCAAAGCATTAACGTCCTATTTTGTTCTTCTCTTCCTCCTCCTTCTTCTGCACTTCCTTTCCATTTGTCTGTGCTTGATGTTCTTGTTTCAGCGCCTCCTCCTTCCCCTCAGTTTCTGCTGGCTGTCCCTCTGGGCTTTCAACCATGGCCTTTCCTGTCTGCTTGCCTGCAGTCTTCAGCACGGCTTTGATGCCCAGATTGTCAATGTTGTATGCAGTCACACCAATATTGACCACTGAATTGAGAGCAGTGTCTGTGGCTTGGCCTGCGTCGTCACCATACCTTGACCACGAACAATATGGTTGAGTTAGGAAAGACCAGTTTGGTTTAAGAAAGTAATTGAGGGTATGTACAGAATTGAAATGCTGGAGCAATGTGATGTGTGATATTCCTACTGTTGTCATTCACATAAACACACCGAAGGTCAAGAAAAACATTTCGCATTTCACTTTGTAGCAGTTTTATTAGTAACAAAAAGGGGCTACAGATAGTATGAACAGCAAGATCAGCACCACCCAACACAAGCAAACACTTAGCTGCAGTTAACATACGTGTAGACAGACCTAGAAAGACACATACATAACAGAAGCTTAAACTGCATCAGGTCAAAAAAGAACCCAAAACACATACTTTGTATGTCCAGATATAAGTGAATCAAAGAAAGTCCGTTTTTAAAGACAATTCTGTGTTAGCTGTTGCGTTAGATTTGGAATATGTCTTATTAAGGGGTTATTTTCTGACTTGATCTGGGTTAATGAAAGAGTGTACATGAAAGGGTTGAGCAGGGTCAGTTGTTAGTTCACAAGTCTTTGCCTTTACTCCCCCGTGCAGTCAGTTGTTGGACATGTTTATTAGATTCCCTAAGCCCCTATATCTGAAAAGAAATAGGTGTGAAAGCAGATCAGTTTCCCAACGTACCACGAAGAAAGCAACACAGTAGTACTGTGGTTTAAAGTGACCAAATGGATTCAGAAAAAGGCTGGAAACAAGCTCTACAATAGTCTATTAAAGATCAGAAAATTGCTAAATAGGGAAGCGGAAATGGGAAATGTCAGAACTTACTTGTACTTCACAGTCCTGACAGTCTCTGCTGTAACACTTTTGCCAACAAGCTTTGCTCCGGTCTCCAGACTAGACCAAATAGTAGAGAAACCTGGTTTGGATGTAAATGAAAAAAATGTTTGAGTACTCAACACATTTCAAGTGCCAAAACGTGACTAAATATTTTAACATTTTATGCCAGACAGAGCTAATGATATATAACAGTGTAGGATAATGTGCAAGGATATATGTGATGGTATAACTTTGTGCTTGATCCTGACATTTCCATTATACTGGTACTTACCTTGTACGCTGCTGGCTGCCACAAACTTAGCTCCATTCAAGTTGGAAGCGCGGCCATCTTTGCTCTTGCTCTTCATAGACTCTGGGACCAGCTTAGCGCCATGTTTCTTCACATGGGGCGCCACCTTATCTACCACGTGTCCTGCCACCGCACTCATTCCATTAACTGTAAATATAAACAATTATGCAGTAGAAGCATACACATAGGTACATAGCCATATTAATTTACAGTACAGGAGACTAATGGCATGCATTGAAAGAAAAAAAAGAAAGAAAATCAAGCATCTATCAGAGTTTTCTTCAACCTTCTGCCTTGTATTGTTTGTATGAATGATTATATCCTGTATAGGATGATTTTTAATCATTCCTATTTTGGTTTAAGTCCTTACCCAAGAACTGGCTGACTCGCACAGCACCCCCGGTGGTCTGTTGAGCCACCTCCAGACCTTTGGTGACACGGGGGCTGACCTCTGAAGGAGTTTCCTCAGGCGTGATGTGGTCCCGGATCTTGGCTGCTCCTTTATGAATAGCCCTACCAGTGGCCTCTGCTCCTTTTACAAACTCTTGACTCAACCTTGCAGCTCCTAAAGACAGAAATATGTTGGGTGATAAATGTACACTGGCAATATCATTGATTGTTGTGTTGTTAAAATATCTACTACGGGCAAATGAAGAGGTGGTTGGACAAAACTTTCCTTGCAGCACTCATTCCTGTTCGGGAGAGCTTGCCACAATGGTAAACAATGTCCTCTAGTGGTGATTTTGGTGTACAACACTGTGTAGTGACATTTTTTTTCTTTTATTGGGACTCACACTTCCAAACATACCTGCCAAGATTCCTTGTGCCATCTTCTCACTCCAT
Organism: Macquaria ambigua; assembly: GCA_008360985.2. Classification (NCBI taxonomy): domain Eukaryota; kingdom Metazoa; phylum Chordata; class Actinopteri; order Centrarchiformes; family Percichthyidae; genus Macquaria; species Macquaria ambigua. The sequence continues at coordinate 34,331 of VMKM01002894.1, forward strand.
CCAGGAAGTGGTGGTTTTTCTTTCTCCTCTGATGGCACTGTCAGGCCTGCTTGCTCTTTCAGGGGACCAAGGGGGATTTTCTCACTCAGGTTGATGACCTCTGACTCTGCCCCCTCTGGACCCTGTCAGGGAATCCATTAAGTCATATGCTAAACAGTTATCACAAAAGGACACACAGTAAGAATGTGCATACACCCAAACAGGTCACGTGCATTCCTGTGAGTCATGACTCAGCTGGCTAAGAATGTTTTTACCGACAACACAACAACGTTGTTGTCGTTCGTTCCTCCTGAAGTGTCAAGAGAGAAAAGTGACACGTACTGTATGTCTAAAAGCACCAGTGCATTTAGTGTAGTGGCTTGATCGCAAAATGAGTTTCGAGTTTCAACAAAACAGCACCATGGATGACAGCAAAAGAAAATTAAAAAGAATTTTAAAACACAAGGAACTGATTTTTACGCTATGAGACACTGGATTCTACAAGGTGTACAATTATGAGTTATTGTTTACTTTCAACACCCCCACCCAACCTTTCTCTCTAAACACAGAAAAAATGCCCTAAACATGTTGCTCCAAAGCACTGACACACTGACAGTAATGAGTCACCTGAACCCTGAGGTCAGTGAGCTGCGATAGGAGGTCCTTAAACGTCTCTCGGTCAGCGGCAGGCAGTTCAGAGGACAACACTATGCCAACGTAGGACCCTGGCGTCTCTGCCAAGGAGTCAGGGAACATGAAGATCCCAGAGTTAGCCAATAGCACTGGAGTGTCTGCTGTCAGCGGGTACAGCCAGTCACACACCTTAAAAACACAAAGACACACAAAAATGAGGAGGTTGGGAATGATGACGGCCTCTAGGTCAGAGGTCATCACCCATGTACCATCATTACCAATGAGGTTGCATTCATTCTAACATACTAGTGACATACACTGTTCTTAACAGTAACCTCAGATCTTTGAAATTAGACAGAAAAGGAGGACATGATAGCTTCTGTTGAGGCCTTATTTGTTTTTCAAGGGGCAATTCATAAGAAGTGAACTGGAAATCATCCCATGTCCAAAGCTATTTTCCCAATTCAGATGTAAGAGGTGGTTTCTTGTGAGGCCCAAAGGTTTAAGTCAGCCGGTTTCTCTTTTAAGGCAGAAAAAAAGAAAGGTCATTTCCCAGTGAGCAACAGTATCCGCTGTTCCTTTTGACCCAATGTTTTCCCCTCTCAAAGACACATTACAGGATTTTAGCCCCATCCGGACTCATGTCAGTCATCGACACAGACATAATGCAGTTACAGACTTGCTGCTGCATCGTGCCACTGGTATGCCGCCTGACAGAATGACCCCTGTGAGGGCGCAGGACACTGACCAGCAGCACAACAGAAGCGCAAAGTCATCTGTTAATGGGACCATTGTCTTGTTGGGAAACAAAGCAGGGCCAGAATACAGGAGAGCAGCCCACCAGCCTGGTCTGGAGAGAAACAGAGTCATGGGTTGCACTGCAGCATACAGCACGGCATAATACGCACTTTGTAGAGGTGCCAGCATACATTATTGTTATAAGTTTTATATTGAAACAATACAAAAGCCATCACACAGAAAAAGCAGCTTGTCAGAAGGCTCAACATGAATAGAACACACAGGGTGAGAAATCCAATAGTTGTATTCTATTTGCATGCTAAAACGGATGGAGATTAAGCAACTAAGATCCACTTCTTAGAATATAGGCACAGAGGAGAAACATAAATACAACAGATTTGCAATAGGACAGCTCAATGTTATCTATTTGAGCCGCAAATATATTACAGATAACTCAAATATATATTAAACAAAAGAAAATGCAGTGTTTTAACATCTGGCCAACAATCTCATCTTCTACAGTTACAGTGTAAAGGCAATTATGACATTGCAACTACATTTAGAGCTGAAATAATTAGTCAAGCAGATTGACTGAAACTCAATCGGAAAATATTTTGATAATTGATTGATCTTTTTCAAGGAAAAATGCCAAATGCCATTCACTGGTTCTTGTTCCTCAAATGTGAGGATTTTCTGCTTTTCTCTGTTTTATATCATTGTAAACTGAACATCTTTGTGTTTTAGACTGTTGGTCAACATTTGAAGACACCATTACCTTGGAAATTGTGACAGGTGTTTTTCACTATTCTCTGAGGTTTTATAGACCAAACAACTAGTCGATACATTAATAAGAAAATAATCATCAGATTAATCGTTAATGGAAATAATCATTCGTTGTAACCCTAATTGTGACGTCCTTAATCAGTTAACAAATTCAGTACAAATAAGTACAGGTCAGAAGAAAAATGCTGCAACATCGAAGTGAATTTTAAAGCTCAGTTTTTATTTGTTTTATTGTAAGATGTGCATGTGTTGTCAAACTCAAAGTGGACAAGGGATACATGTATGAGGACACATCACCAAGACAATACCATCATTTGTAAGCAGAACATTTCTTTGTGACTAGTACTCAATGCTAGTCTACGCACCAACATAATGATTCACAGTTAGTTACAAAACTGGTCTAATAGTGATGAAGTGGTTTCACTTTCACTATGGGACAAGGACAATTCTTTGCTAACATACACACACGCATGCAGATACTTATTATGACATATACTTATAACATACTATATACTTACATGAAGAAATGCTGAGGGTCTTCCAGCAGTGGAATCCTTGTGTTGACTGTCAAATGCGATGATGCGAAGGTAGCCTGGATAAGACAGGGAGCTGACCTGCCCATTTGCTGCCACGAAAAAGATCTGCACCCCAGAGGGGATGAAAAGCAGCTCGTTTCCATCTCCCCCTGCTGCTGCTCCGGTCTGCTTTCCTGAACGGGGGCTGCCTCCAGCGGGACCATAAGCCAGACTGCGGTGGCCGACTGTTGGCTGTGGTGTGTATGCTGGAGGCTGGTCCCCTGGGTTAGCCATGGTTATAGTTCCTGGAGCCGCTGCAGGGAGTGTGTGTGTGTGTGGAGCAGCAGGAAAAAGAGGCCTGAGAGGGGGTGTTTTTGGATTTGGGGTTGCGTTCTGGGTGGTAGCAGGTATGGTGGGGTACAGATGGTGGAGGGAGCTTTGGGGAGGCTGACTGTTTGGTGCCAGGTCTGGATAAAGATTGGGAGGAAGATCCATCAACAGGCGGCCCCTCTGGCATCCAGCTGTCAGCTGAGAGGTCTCCAGGTCAGAGAGGTGGGTGTTGACAGTCCTCAGAGTGTCCCTCATCCTCTGCTGAAGCTGCCTGGCCGTGTCCCAGGCTGCTCCCAGCTGCCTCTCCCCCCCAGTGGGAACCTCCAGTCCTTGGTTAAGGTGCTGTCGACCTTTCCTGTAATACAACAGGGCCTCCGCGCTCTTCCCGGCCTCTTCAGCAGTCAGCCCACGGCTCAGAGAATGGAACGCCAACTCGTACTGGTCCTTGATGAGCAGCAGCTCAGCAGGCTCAGCCATACTGAGGAGTAGACAGGATCCAGAGACTAGAAAGGACAGAATGCAGGCAGAGAGGAAATCAAGAGAGAGTGCCATCTCCAAAGTGAGACAAAAGTTGCATCTGTTGTTTCAAGGTTTTTACAGTGTTTTACAGTAATCCTAATAAATATGTAGATAACTGACATTCATTCATTCATTGGTTGGTTGTTTTTTGTTTTTTTCTACAACACACAAATATTAAATATTGAGTTATCTGTGGACTACAGTTTGCTTTTTGGGCTTAATGGATTTAACACTTGACTTCACTTAACAGTTGAATGGGAGACAGATGGGATTATAAAATTAAAAAAAACAACATGAGTAAAGGATGAAGGCAGTGAGACAGAGTGGAGAGCGCACCTGACACCAAGATAAACCAGGTGTGAAAAGGAAACGAACAACAAAGTTGGTGACATTCCTTACTGACATAGGTACTCTGACCGCATTACGACAGCGTAGATGAGTTCATGTGAGAAAAATCTCTGTAATTTTAATTGTTGTTGGCGGCCTGAGCTAGCGAACACATCAGGTTTTACCTGAACAACAAGCCTGCGTGTGAGCTTTCTTAAGAAGTCCTCTCTAGACAGGAGAATTACATTTAAAATACCAGAGTTTACACATTTATTCTTCATATCAGTATCAAACAGCAAATGCCTGTTGCCCTGTCAGGCATCATGTCTGACCACTGGGCGACAAATTTGATAAAGTTCAAATTTAAATCTGGCTTACCTTGACAGCCAAACTTTAATATCCCGGGAAAGAAAAAAAGCCTAACAAAAAATAAGTGGTTTCAGGGAGTCCTTATTTCAGTGTTCGACAGTTCTTCTGTACTTTCATAAATGTAAAAATGTCTACTCATATCACTTCACTTCACTCACTGGTTTAATCTGGCGCACCCCCAGCAAGTAAACTAGAGCGTCAAACCAACCTGGGTGACAAAAAAAATGGCTTCCGGTCATCACTTTCAAAATAAAATCCATAGGCTACGCCTTAAAATAGTAGCCTAATAATTTGAAATAAAAACTTTATTTAGAAGGCATTTGAGATAAATAAATCACACTTCCTTTAAAGGTGTAGTAATTTGATTTCCTTTTAACTTTAACCTATTCACTCAGGGACATTACATATAGCATTACAGTGAGACATGAAATTTGAAAAATAAAGCTCACATATAAAGCTTGAACATATTTTAGAATCACTCTGAAAGATATCGAAGATGCTGTAAATCATGATTTAAAGACTTCATTCTGAACAAACTATAAGTATATAAGTATGTTTTATTTTGAATTTATTGGATTTGCATAAACTATTAAGAAAAAAAATCTAAAGGTAAAAAAGTGTCCAGAGGGGTATGGCATCTGTGAGATTGACGATAGAATCAGCTGTGTTTGTTTTTGTTCTCAATCTAATTATGTTCTGGCAGAAGCGTCAGAAGAAGGGTGGAGCAGTGATTCACAGGAAAGGCAGAACAGCAGGTGGGGTGATCCATGACACACGACAATACCTGTAAGAGAAGAGATAAAAGACATCCATTTAGAGATGTAAAATTGTGTCCCGGATGCATTAACAACCCAGACAAATGGCAAATTACACATGAAAGATCCCAAAGCCTGTGTCAATATATATATTAAAAAAAACATAAACTATGCCTTACTTTGAACTCTTATACTTTTCCCTGGTGGCCTGTTGTGGTCGACTCTCTGCACTGATGTACAGCTTGTGGAGATCAGTCATGCAGGGCACAATTTCAGCCATGGTATAACCGGTAAAGGCATGTAAGGAATCGGGCTAAAATATGAAAACATTGAGTCTAAAAAGTTGTATTTTGGCTAATTCCTTGAGAAATTCTCATAAAAGGGGCTCTTAGCACTCAAGACAACAATGTGGACAAACCTACCCAGAGAGATTTGTTTACAGTGTAGGTGGCCAGGCAGTAGGCTCCAGCTGCCACGATAGATGGGGTGTACTGTAGGAATGGATCAATTTCCAGCAGGCTTAACTCTGCTACATACTGTAGCAGAAAAGAAAAAAAACACCAAATCAAAATATGATCAAGGGACATGGAAATCTGTAACTTCAAAGGCAGTGGGCATAAACCTATAGCATGGCTGGCATTTGAGTTATTGATTTTGCTCACCAGGGCAAGGTTCTCTGCGTCTGCACAGACAGAGTGGATGGACATGAAAAGGCGAAGGAACTGGTTTGTGGTGGGGGCTGCCATCTTGAAAGCCAGCACTCTTAGGAAAACATGCTCCATCCGGACCAACTGCTTCTTAGTGTAGGTGCTGTCTGTGATGTACACAAACTCATTCAGCTCAGGAGGTAAGATCTCCTCGTATTTCCTACACGGTGACAGATCAGGCGACATCAGGTTGTCAGTGCTACTCCACGACCACAAAACGCTTTTTGACAAATCAGTGATTGGATGGGACAGGAAAAGTATCAAATCTTACACAGCAATCAGTAATGCAGCTGTGCCGACCAGCTGCAGCTTGCCCTGTTTCACATATGCTGTGCAGGAGAGAAAGCGGTCCAAGTAGTTTACAGCAAGGTGCAGAGTTTCAGAGCGAAGCTTGTATTCCTGGATGACTTCCACCAGCCAGTCCACCAGGATGACCCGCATGTCATTGGTGATCTCTGGATGTTTCTCTAAGTAGCCTGGACTTGGCCTGAACCTCATCTGGCATTAGAAACAAAAGCAGTTATCATGATAATGAAGTATAAATACAATGCATTTAATGTTACCCACACACAGTAATATGACAGAAATGATTCGGTGCTCATAGTTCAGATAGTTTCGCACTTCACTCTCCCTCAAGTGCCGGTGAATATCCTCTGAATACTCGGACACACACAGCACCTCCTCTGACATCAGGGATTCATCTTGTTCAGACTGCATAGAAGCATCCTGGCATGAACCTACTAGAGCAACAAGCAGTAAAGGGTAAAGAACAAGAAAAAGTTCGTCTAACATAGTAGGTGTTGTTGTATTTGCCAAAACTCACTTGAACTCAGTTCCAGCAGGAGTCTCAAACCTTCGTTTTGCAAGGAAGCAGTTTCGGCATCTAGGTAATAGCCGTCTGAGACCACTTCTTGACCAGATGCCGCAAGAACAACTTCACAAGCCTCTTCAACATACACATCATAGCTGGAACTGGAGGGACAGCTGAGGAAAGTGAGCTGGGAGCTGTCTGAGATCGAACTGTGTTTGGAAAATTGGCTTCCCTGTGGAGGAACATGATTGCCAAGTTAAGTTGCAACGTGAATGTTCTGTGAGGGGAAATTGAATTGAAAATCACAAAATTGAATTCTCTCCACCGTGCCTCTCTCACTTACCTGGCTGAGGGATCGACCACGCTGCTCATTTTCTGACAACACACCGAGCACTGTGCGTTGCTTGGCCCGCTGGACCTGCAGTGCATCTATTTTGCTTGAAGGAGGAATATTTTCTTTGCTAGCATGACTGCCGCAATGGGCATTTGTGCTGAAGTTCATCTTTAAACAAGGAGATGGTGAAAGATAAAGTAAAAAAGGGGGCCACCATGGTATAAAGCAAAGGCAAAATAACAGAAACACTAAATCTGTAGTAACACAAACACACGAAAGGTGGACCATATTATGTTGCATTTGTCAGTTCCCTGTATGTATAGTAAGCCTGTGGTTCCCAACATGATAGCAAACAAGGAAAAAAAATGTTTTTGCATTTTCAAATATTTGCTTTTTATTGTGAAATACTGGATTGTTTTAGCTCTTTGGGCCTCCAAAAACTAATGAATGACAAAGAAATATCACACATAGCAACACATAGATATCTGCAACCTCTAATAAGCAATTAAGAAGACATTGCTTTACTTAAAGGGTCACAAGATATAGTCATATTGGTTAGGTGGTTACTTTATGGCTTCCCTGACCACATAACAGCATTTACGTAAATAGGGCTGCAACTAACAATTTGACGATTGACTGAATCTTAATAATTCACTGTCTTGTCTATAAATTGTCAGAAAATAATAAAATATATTCAATTTATATATGACAAAGGAGAGCATCAAATCATTTGAATGTTCTGCAATTCAGCTTGAAAAATGACTGAAATGGTTATAAAAATAGTTGGCGATTAATTTTCAATTAATTGATTAATAGTTTTAATAGTTTTAATTAATTATTTAATTAATAGTTCTGAACAGAGCCAAACAAGAGCAATTTTTGAAAGTCATTTTTTAAGTGTTGCAGTGAACATGTAACAGGTGAAGTGTGAAATGGGGTGGACAAGTCTATCCTCGCGCAGGTGCACAGAAGGTGTCAGAACCATCATTACCATGGTTACAAGAATTTATAAGTCCATCAATCACAGACACACAAGCAACAACACTAACGAGGTGGAAAAACAAGGCTGCAAACTAAGTGCATCACTTCAGTGTATCACAGAGCACAGCCCAACAATGGTCCCCTGTCGGTTTCCGATATAAAACAGGCTATCATCAGTTCCTTACTGCAAACTCACCATGATCAGGATCAACGTAGTTAACTGTTTAACGTTAGGTTAGGTTAAGAAGGTGGAAGCGAAAAACCTGTTCATTCCACTGACGACCAAAGCGGATTAATTGCCAGTAGCTTTCTTATTTGTCGCTTATTTGGAGACGAACAGCGACCTCTGGCTGCGTTCAGGCGACTTAAAGCAGCTTCCTGGGTGTCCGATGTCAGTCCAGCGGGGGACTTTTCTTCAGGTTGCCTTGTAAACTAATCAGCTGTTTCCTCCGAACTGTTCTCTGTCCAATCACGTGCCCGAACGCAACAGCTGACAGTCGACGACGTCGTGCGTCATGGACCCTTCATCGGATTTACCTGAGCTACAATGAACTCCAATTAAAATGTACTAATTTCCTATTTAAATTAATAAAAGTTCTGTTTTGACTATAGCTTTCCATGACTACCTCAAGTACAAGTGATTTTAACCTGCATAATGTGATGGTATGTAGAGCCTCACATGGATACACTAACTTTCCACTGCTTTTACTTAGGCAGAAGAGAAAACAGTATTTGGATACTGTTGTCAAATTTGATAAGAGATTTAATAACAGGGTTGCAAGAGAACTGTTGAACAGGAAGTCTACTCCGGCATCTGTTTTTAAATTTAAATGGGCTGCTCACCATGATGTCAACTGGCACATAGCTTGGACACCTCAACATCACTGTTTCCTCACCAATATAGTGAAAAAGGTGTCTCACTATTAAGCACAGATGCTACCTCTGCAATAAAGCCATATAATAAAGCTGATGTCAGAAATTAATACTGCTTTAGTAATCTAGAGCAGTCTTATTTATTAGCCGTCCACATACTGAGAAATTTTGGAATGATTTGGAAAACTATAATTGTCAAAGAAACACAATGTCAACATAATAAATTGAGGATGTTGATCTTTTTCTACTGTTCTCTGAATAACTCCAAACTTGGCAAATTCTTCATTTTCTCATAAGATGAGATGCAAAAAGCCAATCTTATGATGTGGACTCTAACCTTACTTCTGTATTTTAACTTTGTGACGTCCCTAGATTGTCAGTTGGAAAACACTTCCAGATTTCATTACATACCTCTGGCCATTTGTTTTTACTTTATGTGTTTATTTATTTTCCTTTTTTCTAACTATAATTTGTCTTTCACATATCTTCAGAATCTTCACAATGTTAGTGACTCCCCTTTGGTTATGAATATGATTCCTACAGGAAACGTTCATTCTGCTGTGCTTAAATCAGCTACGTGTTTGGTGTGTTTCAACAACAGCACAGAAACTTGGAGAATTTTGGGTGTGGTGGTTATTATTATGAGTCCCTTTAGGGACACTGATCTGAAGACAGCTTTTGTCACCATGTCATGAAATGATGTGTGGACTCTTGGACAAGAATGTCAGTGTCACGCTTGGAGTAGGTGCTGAGAAGATAGGCTTAAGTTTAGAGAGTAGAAGGGCTGGGTACATATAATCTATGGGCTGGCCAAGTGTTGGCGACGACAGTGGTGACAGTACTGAGTCTTCCCTTGACAGTATTTAGTAGAATCTACTGGTTGAATTAAGCAGAAGATCTTTAAATCATTGGGAAAATATAGTTTAACAAAATGGAGTGCCTGGAAGCTGTATTTTGTATCTGTGATGCATAAATGAAACAGTGTAAAAGACAGGCAGAGGTCTTCAAAATGCCTTTTAAATGGATAATAAACAGGAAATGCTTGATGAGAATGATGGGACAGTGAAAGTGAAGCTTCTAGTGTCTCGTTTGTGTCTGGATTTTTAAAAACAAATGTTGTGAGGAGTCAGTTTTCTACAGCTACACATCTGATAAAATTCACAACATTTGTTTACAACCTCGGTGCTAGCAACGCCTCACACTTAGTCTGGTTCTCATCAAAATGTTTCAAAATGTCTCATATCTCCAGAACTACAAAACCTTATCAAACCAAGCGGCAAAACAGCTGCATGTTTTAGCAGAGTGCTATACAGTATATTTATATTTAATTGATTGAGGGTGAGTAGGTTTCTTACAAGCTTGTTAGTATCTTAGATGGGGAAAATACATGATGGTGTAGAGTGACTCTGTAATCTCCTTTTAAGAGAAAATATATAACCACAACTGGTCCATCGCTAGTTTAAAAAAAAAAAACAATCTCAAAGAAAAAAACACGCTTATGTCTTCATCATACAACATCAACACTGTACTGTATAATGAAAAGTTGCAAACTGTAATTTGCTGCAATGTTGAGCTACATAGGCAGTACATGGAGACATGTGAGGACAAAATATGTATAAAAATATGTAATAAAAAAACAAACATATCGGACAATAAGAGAAAAGAAAACACTCTATATAGAAAACGTCATGTTTTGTCTGAGTGAAGAGTAACTGCAAGTTCTACATTGTCCATCAGATGGCAGGCTTTCTCTTCAGTAATAATGGTCAGATGTTTTCCATCTGCAGTACATGTTTGACATGTTGTAAATATATAATAATAATGCAAATATTTTAGGGTTTGTCAGATAAGGTAACCAAATAGATGCAGAGTCTAGTCACTAGGCTACAGCCCCAATAAGTCAAGTAACAGGAACAAGCTTGGATACATTTATAACTGACCATATGACATTGTGACCCTGTTATATCTCATTTTACAAAATACCACAGAGCCTTTGCTCACTCAGACTCCTCAGGGATGGAGATGGTGCAAAGCAGTGAAATATTCAGCTGATTAAAATACCAAAGTGACTCTTACTCAAAGTAGCACGTATCTAGTGCAAGTGGGTGTTTAGATGCCGAGTTTCCTGAAATTATTAATATTATTGTTATGATTATGATGAGTATTATTACATCTTAGTCACAGCAAGAACTACAGGCAGTAGACTAAAGAGGCAGGTATGGGAACTTGAGAGGACCCAGGAGCTTTAACCACAGTCTCGTCATGCTGCAGCTGCCGCCGCTGAGCAGCTCCAGTGGAGCAACAGGGGATTAAGGATTCCAATTTGCAATCTTTTGGTCACAAGGCTGCTTCTTGAACCTTCAGCCAACTATCACTCCTATATTTTCCTGACAGCTGTATTTGATGGAAGGCTCCTTCAGTTTTTGAGCACTATGTTTTTTATTGTTTTAGTTTAGTGGATCTTAATTCTTGCCCATGATACGTTGACTGGGTGTTTCAATCCATCATTGAGGAAATCAACATATGCTTATCTTAGGAAAACAAACATCAAGAGCTGAGGGACATTTTCCCCCCAGAGTTTATTAGCAAGCAGTAATCCAAGCTACCCCCAGAAAAAAAGTGTTGGCTGATAGGAATAACACAAAATTATCTTTTTCTGTTATCACATCAGACACGTATTGAAACATAGACAACTTGTTCTATGATTTTGTTACCAGTAAACAAATTAGAATGATAATGGTAAGTCCATCAACAGTGTAATAATATGATGCACGCCTGAGAGTGTGATTCTATATTAAATGTTATTTAAACAATGTAAAACTACAATAAAGGCTAAAGTGTGTGAAAGACAAAAAATGTAACTGCTGTGTAATCTGCAAAACCTTCAAAACTATGTGAAATTAAAATCAATAAACAAAAGAAAAATCCTTTAGAATTCAAAAGGCCATTTAAATAACACATCTCTTAGGCCAATGCCAAAACTACACTTGGAAAATGTATTTTTAATAACATGCAAGACAATTTTGCCTGGAATCAGTTTTGGTATTTACAGGGCAAACATCATGACTGAGTAGCATATTTCATTTGAACTCAATTTAATTTTTTACAAGATTGAATGTGCTGTTATCTGGACAGGTCATATCAGTCAAAGATAATTAAGTCATTTTTCTCAGTCCTTTTGAACCTTTTAATTTTGCGGCTGCTGTTCTAGCTATTCACCTTAATCGTTTGTGTAAAATTTCATTTTGTGGAGCTGGAATTGATATTGATATCAATACCAGTTACTCCAAGTGCCAAAGGCTGGAAGAAACAAATGCAAAGAAAGAAGGATGTAAAAAGACCAGGTACAGTGAGTAATTGCCTCTGCGACAGATAAGATGCATTGGAACTTTGTTCTACCGCAGAACCAATGACATATCCTCACCTATTTGGTCCAGCAGAGATGGGAGATAAGGCGGCCTGCTGTGGCTATTTTCTCCTCTCAAAATAGAATCGATATCTGTTCACATTGTGCTGGGAGGAGGGACTGAGCAAACACACACACGCACACACACACACACACACACACACACACACACATATGCATTCATACTTACCCACACAAACATGGCACCTGCTCAGGGGACACAAAGTCTCTCTGTCTTCCTCTGTCGTTTTATCCCCCGTCCTCATTTCCGTTCAGTCCCTAAGCAGATGCAGATTGCTTATGACAGATAGCATTGGGCTGCTGCCATTTCATTAGCGTGATGTATTGCTGGTGACAGGCTTGGGCCAGATGGGCTGGGGGTTTGAGCATCACCACTAAAATACTGCGCCATCCGGGAGAATCCTCCCAGCTGAAGATGGACATCTCTCAGCAGCACCCTCATCCAGCGGTGTTACCCCTGTTGGGAGGGATCACAGCTGAGACTGTCTCTCACCCTGAGCGCAGAACATTTCCTCAGTGTTAGTTCAGAAACAGCAGGAAAGGCGAAACAGGAAGATAAAGAGATGAAAAGGCAGCCTAATCTGCTGAGGTTTATCCATGATGAAGAGGCATTTTCCCATCACCTTTTGCAGGAATAGGAGCTGATTAACTGACCATGATTCATTCTAAATTTAAGAAGCACAGTCAAATGAGTCTCATAAGTGGTGATATCTGGTTACTGATGGCACATTTAGATGCCAGCAGAGGTATTGTCTTCCCACAATCCTTCACTCCCCATCAATTCACTGACATGACTTATCAAGAAGAGAATTATCCAGCCAGGTTAGTAAACACTTTGGGAGAACACAACATCACAACCATCAGAATACAGTTAGATAATTGGCTGATTTCATTGGCAGCTCAGGCTGATTAAACTTTAACTACTCTCTGCTCTCATGAGGAGTCTATTGCACGTTGTTATCTCTGTAGTCACCCCATGGAAAAGGTCTCAAACTCTTCAGTTATTTTGTTACAGTTTTGGACACTGTTACAAAGATGGGTCATGTTAGGTTGAAGGCCAATTAGCAGCATTTATTGGCTCTAAAAGAGTGCTGGCAATCAGCACTTTGATATCCAAGTTTTCAAAGCAGCATAAGACAATTAACAAAACTCCGAAGAGGCCAAATCATCTGTGCCAAACTGCAGGGGCAGAGGAGTGAAGAAAACTGCAAAATAATTTAATATGCGGAGGGGGAAACTCATGACAAACATCAACAAACTACATCAAATAGGAGGAGTAGTGAACACTTAAAGTTAATTAAAATAACTAACACATAATTTATCAATCTATATTTCTCATCGTCTGTTGTCTGAAGGTCAAATTGTTCACTCAGTCTTTGTACTTTAACAATGCTTTATTCAAATGATCCTCGTGTGGATCAAAGGACCTTTTGTTGAGGAATATGATGTGGAAATTTGATGCCAATCTCCTCCATTAAAAGGCCCATCACTGTAATGAGCCAGGGGCATGAAAAGAAAATGAGCTCTGAGAGAGGAGGGGAGTGTTATGTCAAGACTGAGAGCTTTTATTGTCTGTTTCTTATGATGGCGGAATAATTATGCTGCTCAAACCGGGATACCACAACACACACACACACACACACACACACACACACACACACACACAGTCTGTTTAACCAATCTATAACCAGCGGGCAACACTTTATAGAATATTACAGCATGTGGCAATAACCATAATGATGCGACAAACCTTTGATGAAAGTTTAATTGTTTACTTTTTGGGGTCTTCTGCCGTTTTTTTTTTTTTCCCCGATTCATTAACTATTGAGTGAATCAGAGAGGAAGACAGTGAGAGAGAGAGGGGGAGAAAGTAATATTCACTGACTGACTGAAATATAGAAAGACGTAAACTGACTCTGTAATTATGCTGAAAGACAAAGTGTTGCAGCTTTTGTCCTTGTACCCTCTATACCTTCTATGATGAACTTGTGCATCAAATACCTCCCCGTCTCTCCGTGCCTGAGATTTGGTACGTATGAATTATGAATGTCTGAAGAGTAAGGGCTTTTTTTATTTTTTTATTTGCAATTTAAGGGCCCCAAATCTTTTGCAGCACTAAATTATTCATATATTCAAATGAATCTGACTTTGAGGACATTTTTTCCTTTCTTCTGCTCTTTCATGAATTTAGAGTGTACCCTTCAGAGGGATCGGGCAAAATTGCCAAGACCTTTAGTGGTAAAGGTTTTAGTAGAACGGTGATTTCAAAAGGTTTCAGTTCACTTTTAGGGCATCTTGCTCTGACGTGTTCTTGTACATGGGTGTCGTTTTTGCCTGTTTTTGAGACAGTGTTCGATATCATATTTCCATTTCTCTCATTGTTATTCTGGACAAGTACTTGCCTGTCAGGCTGCTGTCCTGTGTGTGTCTGTGTGTGTGTGTGTCGCTGTTATGCCTCAGTATGTTTCTCTGCTACATGCCCTCAGATCTGTGGAGCTCATTCTGATTGGCATGACGCTGCCATGAGACGAAAAGCTGGATTGTAGTCAGTGCATATTCTTTGGCTGATGTCTGATCTTCAAAATCTTTGAAAACCAAACTGAACATCACATCTTGGAGACAAAATTTATTACATTTTAACTGTTTCTCCAAGATTAGCGATCTAGACACTTTCTCCTGCAATAAGGAGAAGACAAGTGAAACACTCAGCTTTCCTTAAATTTCACTTTTGTGAGCCTCCCTCTCAGTAGGGTGCTTTGCAAATTGGTTCAGATTACCAGAGAGATGTGAAGCATATCTGGTAGTGCAGCTAAAATACCCTAAACTTCTAATAAATTTGCAACTGATATCTTGACACTTTCCTGTCTGTTATCTAAGAGTTTAAAGTTAGCAGAATGAGCTTGTCAAATCCCCAACCACACACACACACACACACACACACACACACACACACTTTAGCCCAAAATAGTCCACAAATGCAGTTGCACCCCCCTCATGCTGCATGTCCCCCCCTCATTAACATGCAGTGCAGAGACTGGTGTCCTCGCAAGGGCAGCGCTAAGATGGCATGGAGTCAGAACAGGCTGGGATATCAGGGAATGACACGGAATTGGCGGCCACGCCTTCTGGGATTAGTGACAAAAGCCAGCTGAGGCCAAAGCTCTTATCTCCATCCTTCAGTCCTCTCGCTTTCTCTCTCTCTCTCTCTCTCTCTCTCTCTCTCTCTCTCACACACACACACACACAGGCAACACAAAAGCACGCAAGAATACTTGAGTTTGCACAGAGACAAGCACATGTACTCACACAGACATAATTAGCTTTGCCAAACATATTCCCTCTTAAGGAAAATAAGGAATAGTGTGAGTGTAACGATCCCATGTGAAAGGTTTAGAAATGGTCTTGCAGAGTGTGATTAGTAAACGGGAGGTCAGGGGAAATAATTATCGGAATAATTAAATGATGTGCGACATTCCCTTCCTCTGTCCTTGGTTTCTCCCTCGACACTGTCAACACCAGTGAAACTGCCTACAGCGTCTCATTAAAAATATTATATATTTTTTTCTTTTGGGTCAGTCAGATTAAGAAAATATTCACAAACAGATATATGCTCATCAGATGAATCCCAGGCCTCTTCACATAGCTGTCAAATTCTTGTCTGAAGTACACATGAATATGTGATGTGATATGTGAAAGCTGGATTTGGATGTGAAATAAAGTCATCTTCCTCTCATCTCTACTCTCTCTGTTCTCCACTGCTGCTAGTCCCCTCTGGTGCCTGTGTCAGCGGGCAGATGGCGGCAGACAGAGTCATCTGTGGAAGAGGAGGCGCCTTTTCCCCTTCACAGAGCAAGGACAGGTGTCATCTGCCACACAATTAACATCTTCATGATTACCATTAAGGCGCTAACAAGCTCATATATGAGATTCAGGGTCATGCACAAATCTTATTTTAGATCAGAAGAGGAGACTGAACCTTATTTGGAGTGTTTCATTCCAAAATCAGCTACATACACGTACAGTCAAAGTAAAGCACTTTAAAGGGTTGGTTTACCCAAATTACAAAAACATATTTTCTCAATTTGAACTAATTTATATAAAAAAAATAGTAATTATGAAAACTGTGGGTCCACCATTTTAGTCCAGACTGAAATATCTCTACAAGTATGAGATAGACTGCAATGTTTGTCCAGACATTCATGGTCCCCAGAGGATTAATTCAGTGACTTTGGTGATCCTCTAACTTTTCCTCTAGTGCCACCAGCAGGTTGGCATTTGTGGTTTAGAATGAAATATCTTGAGTTATTGGATGGATTGCTATGCAATTTGCGACAAATATTCAAGGTCCCTAGAGGATAAATTCTACTGACTTTGGTGATCCCCGGACCTTGTATCTAGCGCCATCAAGTCAAATTTTAATTTTGTCCAGTACTTTGGTTTATGACGAAATACCTGCAAAACTAATCACATTCCCATCAGCCTCAGCTCTACTATGTGTTTACTGTTAATCAGCACGTTAGCATGCTAACCTGCTAAACTAAGACGGTGAACATAGTAGCCTAAACATTATGCCTGCTAAAAATCAACATGCTGATGCTGACGTTAGCATTAAGCTCAAAGCACCACTGTGCCTAAGTACAGCCTCACAGAGCCACTGTCCAAATAAATCCCAAACTATCTGCATTGCTAGATACCTCTAGCTGAGTGAGAAAATATATATTTCTTTATAATTAGGGTGAACTGACCCTTCATTATGTTGGGTCATCCTATGCTTTTTGCTCACAAAACAGTTTGAGAATCATTATTTTGTTGATTGTTTCAGACAACTTTTATTCCCCCCAAAAAGTATGGAAAGCATTTTGGGAAAATTATCTTGTTTCATTTGTAATTTGTTTCAGCATATGTTCATTTTCAATTAGTATAAAAAGATTTGTGCACTTTATACAGAACACATGCGCTAAGCTGCTGTTAACAGACAGACTGTTTAGAGGGGTGATCACAGGGAGACAAAGAGAGGGGAGTGAAAATCCAAGCTTCAAGATGAAGAGAGGCGAGGAGAGCTGTGCTGAGAAATTGAGAGGTGTCAAAGGGGCCGCCCTTTCTCATTCATCACGCCGGTTTGGGGTCTCATCTGAGCAGTTCAGTCTGCCAGCTCAAAGGCAGCCGGTTATTGCTCACCACTGGATACTGTCTACTGACGCAGTTTGCTGAGACCAGAGAGCAAGGCAGTGTCCCTCACACAAACACTACAGAGATGAGGAAGGGTTGATTGTGTAGCGTGTGCATGTAATGATATATATTGATTTGCTGGTCAATTATCAAACCATTTATCTGACTGTAGGCCTATTGATCCAGCTATTTGTCCTAGTGTATGCGTGTGTCCCCTTTTGAATGTGAGCCCATTCATAGAGAGGATCCACATCTGACAGTGTCTACTCCAGCTGTTGTGCCTGTGTTGCGTGTGTCACACTGAATAAGAGAGAGAGAGAGAGAGAGAGAGAGAGAGAGAGAGGACAGACTCATAGGGGAGATCTCAGGGGCAACAGATCTGGTTTGCACGGCTGAAAGACCAAACACAACGGCATGGATTTCTGCACGACGTGAACGCGAGCGAGGAACAGCTGCCTCACACATACAAAAAGGTCTGTAACTATTTCTATTTTTCAACAGTTGCATGAATGCTGCTGATGCTTCAGGCTGCTTTTTTTTTAATGAAATGTTTCCAAATTGTGTTTAAGAGGGAGACAGAGCGGGGACGGTGTTAATCTGATCTGTAAGAGGGGGCTCCCTGCTGAATACAAAGAGCCATTATTCACCTCAAATGTCTCGTTTCAGTTGCCAGCAACTTTATTCGTTGCTTTATCACTGCCTGCAGAGCAGCAGTGAGAGAACACTTACAGAGAAGACATAAAGGGAAGATGTAATAGTAAATTGATGGAAGAGAAAGATGTAAACGTTCCTTGAGACTTGCAGGAAAGGATAAAGGTAGGGGGGAATAATTAAAGTATACATTCATTCACCAGCTTGGGAAATGAGCAGGCTTCCTATGTGGCAGTTGAGAAAAAGAGGGAAGGAGAAAGTGATGAGTGAAGCAATTGTACCTCCAGATTGAGAGAAAAAGGGAGGAGGACATAAAAGTGTCCTTTCAGGGGAATGCGAACAAGAGCAGGGCTTGTTTGTGTTTAAAATGATGTATGACTCACCCTGTTCATCATAATAAACACAGAGCTGCACTCAGACAAACAGTCAGTATCGAATGTATCGGCAAATGCACTCAGAAGTATCAGGAGTAATTAACAGATATGAGAAAAAGGTGTAAAAATACACTTCACCACAGGGATGAACTGACAGTCACGCGCACACACACACACACACACCTACACACACACACACACTCAGACATCAAAGCAAAAGAGCTCATTATCTCCACTGGCCACTGACCAAAAAACCTTCCAATACTTCCTATTCACAATGATCACTGTTTCTCAGGCTTTAACCCGTTACCTTTCTGTCAGTTATAATAAGCCCTCTGCAACACCTTTGAGATCTCATTCCAGTTTGGCTTTTTGAAATCCTTACTTTCATGCAGTGAATATCTGAGAGAATCAGATAACAGTGGAACAGCGGTGCTGGACCCCTGGTGCGGCTTCGAGTGCACTCAGGTGCGCTGCGAGATTTTGTCATTCAAATGTAAAGGCAATGAATAAAAACATTAGTTTATTGTTTTGAAGACTCATTCAAATTCCACCTCTTTTTCTAAATTTGGAGCCTTGCCTGTCTTTTTTTTTTGGCATAAGTTATTTGTATTTATATTTGTATTCAGTCTTTTAAGGGACATCATTTTAAAGTAAATACTGAAACAATGCAAACTGGAGAGAAATAGATTGTTTGGTGTCTTGCTAAAAAAAAAAAAGTGGTTGAGAGCTTCTGATGCATATTGAAACATCACTTTTTTCATACTTTCATCATTCCTGCATATCTCTGACCCCTACGTGGGTTATCTGTGGTAGGATTTGGGACTGCAGAGGCGATTTGGAATTCATGTGGTTGAGCCTCAGGTCTGTTTTCAGCTGATCTGGCTCAGAATATGAGATATTTAATATGTTTGAAATTCAGGCTACTTGTATCTCCTGGCAATCTGTTGTTTGGGCTGAAATTGTGTGTGTATGTCTTTGTGTGTGTGTGTGTGTGTGTGTGTGTGTGTGTGCATACAGTATGTGTGAAAATCTTTCATATTTTTCCATACATGCATGCGAATGAATATTTCTGCTATTTGCTCAGCTTGTCTTTGTCTGTTTAGGCATGTGGAATGAATACAGTATGAGACACACACACACACACACACACACA